>CM060594.1:9332500-9637500 GCA_030578255.1 Tiaroga cobitis | reverse complement strand
CCGCTACCTCTCGCATGCTAAGCGAGCGCTCTACCATTTGAGCTAATTCCCCTCGACAATGGTGAGAGTAGGTGTTCATCGCTCTCAAAGACAACGGTGTGGAGCGATCCCTAGCATGTGTGCAAGTGCTGCAGAGCTGATGCGCAACTGCTGATGTGGCGGTGAAACTGGCACTCTAAAACCCAGTCGGGATCGGGGAAACATGGGCTTAAAAAGAAAAGGCTTCACTTGCTTTTTGCTGTCGCGCTTCTAGGCTGAATGACTAAGCACCTCTGCTCTTCGGTGGGAAAAGACGACCCACGCCACGGTTCCATGGTTAGCACTCTGGACTCTGAATCCAGCGATCCAAATTCAAATCTCGGTGGGACCTGCTTTTGCCAGGAATGTGCGCAGGACCTCGTCCGAAAAAAAATTTCGACTAGTTTGTGCTTTAAGCCTTGCAAACGGAAATGTTTGCGGCCAGGCAGCAGCAAGTAGGAGGTGTGTGTTGGCTCGTTGGTCTAGGGGTATGATTCTCGCTTAGGGTGCGAGAGGTCCCGGGTTCAAATCCCGGATGAGCCCGTTCTTAGGCTTTGCTTTTAATCTCTTCAGCCTGACTAGGGCAACCAGGATATTTCTGGGAAATTGGGGATAAAAGCAGTCAGAGCGGGGCCGGTTAGCTCAGTTGTTTAGAGCGTGGTGCTAATAACGCCAAGGTCGCGGGTTCGATCCCCGTACGGGCCACGCTTTTGCTCTCTGGGACCTCCAGCTCTGCTCATCTCGAAAGTGACGGGCGGTCTCCCAGAAACCGTTTGTCAGTAAAACCGGCCGAAATAGCTCAATTGGGAGAGCGTTAGACTGAAGATCTAAAGGTCCCTGGTTCGATCCCGGGTTTCGGCAGAGCAACCTGTTCCCTGTGCTTTTGGTCGAGGGTCTCCAGTGACCAAACGCCACCTCCTGTCAACCTTATTCCACCTAGCCTCATCGCTATCTGCCTCTCAGACGACCAGGCACCAGCGTGTGGTGGTTCCATGGTGTAATGGTTAGCACTCTGGGCTTTGAATCCAGCGATCCGAGTTCAAATCTCGGTGGAACCTTTTTAGCTTGTTTTGCGGAAATGCGGGAAAAAACAGAGCAGAGCTGATGTGGTGGTGAAGCTGGCACTCTAAAACCCAGTCGGGATCTGGGAAACATGGGCTTAAAAAGAAAAGGCTTCGCTTGCTCTTTGCTGTCGCGCCTCTAGGCTGAATGACTAAGCACCTCTGGTGCTCGGTGGGAAAAGGCGACCCACGCCACGGTTCCATGGTGTAATGGTTAGCACTCTGGACTCTGAATCCAGCGATCTGAGTTCAAATCTCGGTGGGACCTGCTTTTGCAAGGAATGTGCGCAGGAACTCCTCCGGAAAAAACTTTTCGACATCGCTGATCCTCAAAAGCTCATCTAGGGAGTGCCCCTTTGAAGTGAGCATAAAGGAACTGTATACCACGTGGAGAACGCGGGCATCGATCCCGCTACCTCTCGCATGCTAAGCGAGCACTCTACCATTTGAGCTAATTCCCCTCGACGATGGTGAGAGTAGGTGTTCATCGCTCTCAAAGACAACGGTGTGGAGCGATCCCTAGCATGTGTGCAAGTGCTGCAGAGCTGATGCGCAACTGCTGATGTGGCGGTGAAACTGGCACTCTAAAACCCAGTCGGGATCGGGGAAACATGGGCTTAAAAAGAAAAGGCTTCACTTGCTCTTTGCTGTCGCGCTTCTAGGCTGAATGACTAAGCACCTCTGCTGCTCGGTGGGAAAAGGCGACCCACGCCACGGTTCCATGGTTAGCACTCTGGACTCTGAATCCAGCGATCCAAATTCAAATCTCGGTGGGACCTGCTTTTGCCAGGAATGTGCGCAGGACCTCGTCCGGAAAAAAATTTCGACTAGTTTGTGCTTTAAGCCTTGCAAACGGAAATGTTTGCGGCCAGACAGCAGCAAGTAGGAGGTGTGTGTTGGCTCGTTGGTCTAGGGGTATGATTCTCGCTTAGGGTGCGAGAGGTCCCGGGTTCAAATCCCGGACGAGCCCGTTCTTAGGCTTTGCTTTTAATCTCTTCAGCCTGACTAGGGCAACCAGGATATTTCTGGGAAATTGGGGATAAAAGCAATCAGAGCGGGGCCGGTTAGCTCAGTTGGTTAGAGCGTGGTGCTAATAACGCCAAGGTCGCGGGTTCGATCCCCGTACGGGCCACGCTTTTGCTCTCTGGGACCTTCAGCTCTGCTCATCTCGAAAGTGACGGGCGGTCTCCCAGAAACCGTTTATCAGTAGAACCGGCCGAAAAAGCTCAGTTGGGAGAGCGTTAGACTGAAGATCTAAAGGTCCTTGGTTCGATCCCGGGTTTTGCAGAGCAACCTGTTCCCTGTGCTTTTGGTCGAGGGTCTCCAGTGACCAAACGCCACCTCCTGTCAACCTGATTCCACCTAGCCTCATCGCTATCTGCCTCTCAGACGACCAGGCGCCAGCGTGTGGTGGTTCCATGGTGTAATGGTTAGCACTCTGGGCTTTGAATCCAGCGATCTGAGTTCAAATCTCGGTGGAACCTTTTTAGCTTGTTTTGCGGAAATGCTGGAAAAAACAGAGCTGATGCGCAACTGCTGATGTGGTGGTGAAGCTGGCACTCTAAAACCCAGTCGGGATCTGGGAAACATGGGCTTAAAAAGAAAAGGCTTCGCTTGCTCTTTGCTGTCGCGCCTCTAGGCTGAATGACTAAGCACCTCTGCTGCTCGGTGGGAAAAGGCGACCCACGCCACGGTTCCATGGTGTAATGGTTAGCACTCTGGACTCTGAATCCAGCGATCCGAGTTCAAATCTCGGTGGGACCTGCTTTTGCAAGGAATGTGCGCAGGACCTCGTCCGGAAAAAACTTTTCGACATCGCTGATCCTCAAAAGCTCATCTAGGGAGTGCCCCTTTGAAGTGAGCATAAAGGAGCTGTATACCACGTGGAGAATGCAGGCATCGATCCCGCTACCTCTCGCATGCTAAGCGAGCGCTCTACCATTTGAGCTAATTCCCCTCGACGATGGTGAGAGTAGGTGTTCATCGCTCTCAAAGACAACGGTGTGGAGCGATCCCTAGCATGTGTGCAAGTGCTGCAGAGCTGATGCGCAACTGCTGATGTGGCGGTGAAACTGGCACTCTAAAACCCAGTCGGGATCGGGGAAACATGGGCTTAAAAAGAAAAGGCTTCACTTGCTCTTTGCTGTCGCGCTTCTAGGCTGAATGACTAAGCACCTCTGCTGCTCGGTGGGAAAAGGCGACCCACGCCACGGTTCCATGGTTAGCACTCTGGACTCTGAATCCAGCGATCCAAATTCAAATCTCGGTGGGACCTGCTTTTGCCAGGAATGTGCGCAGGACCTCGTCCGGAAAAAAATTTCGACTAGTTTGTGCTTTAAGCCTTGCAAACGAAAATGTTTGCGGCCAGACAGCAGCAAGTAGGAGGTGTGTGTTGGCTCGTTGGTCTAGGGGTATGATTCTCGCTTAGGGTGCGAGAGGTCCTGGGTTCAAATCCCGGATGAGCCCGTTCTTAGGCTTTGCTTTTAATCTCTTCAGCCTGACTAGGGCAACCAGGATATTTCTGGGAAATTGGGGATAAAAGCAGTCAGAGCGGGGCCGGTTAGCTCAGTTGGTTAGAGCGTGGTGCTAATAACGCCAAGGTCGCGGGTTCGATCACCGTACGGGCCACGCTTTTGCTCTCTGGGACCTTCAGCTCTGCTCATCTCGAAAGTGACGGGCGGTCTCCCAGAAACCGTTTATCAGTAGAACCGGCCGAAAAAGCTCAGTTGGGAGAGCGTTAGACTGAAGATCTAAAGGTCCTTGGTTCGATCCTGGGTTTTGCAGAGCAACCTGTTCGCTGTGCTTTTGGTCGAGGGTCTCCAGTGACCAAACGCCACCTCCTGTCAACCTGATTCCACCTAGCCTCATCGCTATCTGCCTCTCAGACGACCAGGCGCCAGCGTGTGGTGGTTCCATGGTGTAATGGTTAGCACTCTGGGCTTTGAATCCAGCGATCCGAGTTCAAATCTCGGTGGAACCTTTTTAGCTTGTTTTGCGGAAATGCTGGAAAAAACAGAGCTGATGCGCAACTGCTGATGTGGTGGTGAAGCTGGCACTCTAAAACCCAGTCGGGATCTGGGAAACATGGGCTTAAAAAGAAAAGGCTTCGCTTGCTCTTTGCTGTCGCGCCTCTAGGCTGAATGACTAAGCACCTCTGCTGCTCGGTGGGAAAAGGCGACCCACGCCACGGTTCCATGGTGTAATGGTTAGCACTCTGGACTCTGAATCCAGCGATCCGAGTTCAAATCTCGGTGGGACCTGCTTTTGCAAGGAATGTGCGCAGGACCTCGTCCGGAAAAAACTTTTCGACATCGCTGATCCTCAAAAGCTCATCTAGGGAGTGCCCCTTTGAAGTGAGCATAAAGGAGCTGTATACCACGTGGAGAATGCGGGCATCGATCCCGCTACCTCTCGCATGCTAAGCGAGCGCTCTACCATTTGAGCTAATTCCCCTCGACGATGGTGAGAGTAGGTGTTCATCGCTCTCAAAGACAACGGTGTGGAGCGATCCCTAGCATGTGTGCAAGTGCTGCAGAGCTGATGCGCAACTGCTGATGTGGCGGTGAAACTGGCACTCTAAAACCCAGTCGGGATCGGGGAAACATGGGCTTAAAAAGAAAAGGCTTCACTTGCTCTTTGCTGTCGCGCTTCTAGGCTGAATGACTAAGCACCTCTGCTGCTCGGTGGGAAAAGGCGACCCACGCCACGGTTCCATGGTTAGCACTCTGGACTCTGAATCCAGCGATCCAAATTCAAATCTCGGTGGGACCTGCTTTTGCCAGGAATGTGCGCAGGACCTCGTCCGGAAAAAAATTTCGACTAGTTTGTGCTTTAAGCCTTGCAAACGAAAATGTTTGCGGCCAGACAGCAGCAAGTAGGAGGTGTGTGTTGGCTCGTTGGTCTAGGGGTATGATTCTCGCTTAGGGTGCGAGAGGTCCTGGGTTCAAATCCCGGATGAGCCCGTTCTTAGGCTTTGCTTTTAATCTCTTCAGCCTGACTAGGGCAACCAGGATATTTCTGGGAAATTGGGGATAAAAGCAGTCAGAGCGGGGCCGGTTAGCTCAGTTGGTTAGAGCGTGGTGCTAATAACGCCAAGGTCGCGGGTTCGATCACCGTACGGGCCACGCTTTTGCTCTCTGGGACCTTCAGCTCTGCTCATCTCGAAAGTGACGGGCGGTCTCCCAGAAACCGTTTATCAGTAGAACCGGCCGAAAAAGCTCAGTTGGGAGAGCGTTAGACTGAAGATCTAAAGGTCCTTGGTTCGATCCTGGGTTTTGCAGAGCAACCTGTTCGCTGTGCTTTTGGTCGAGGGTCTCCAGTGACCAAACGCCACCTCCTGTCAACCTGATTCCACCTAGCCTCATCGCTATCTGCCTCTCAGACGACCAGGCGCCAGCGTGTGGTGGTTCCATGGTGTAATGGTTAGCACTCTGGGCTTTGAATCCAGCGATCCGAGTTCAAATCTCGGTGGAACCTTTTTAGCTTGTTTTGCGGAAATGCTGGAAAAAACAGAGCTGATGCGCAACTGCTGATGTGGTGGTGAAGCTGGCACTCTAAAACCCAGTCGGGATCTGGGAAACATGGGCTTAAAAAGAAAAGGCTTCGCTTGCTCTTTGCTGTCGCGCCTCTAGGCTGAATGACTAAGCACCTCTGCTGCTCGGTGGGAAAAGGCGACCCACGCCACGGTTCCATGGTGTAATGGTTAGCACTCTGGACTCTGAATCCAGCGATCCGAGTTCAAATCTCGGTGGGACCTGCTTTTGCAAGGAATGTGCGCAGGACCTCGTCCGGAAAAAACTTTTCGACATCGCTGATCCTCAAAAGCTCATCTAGGGAGTGCCCCTTTGAAGTGAGCATAAAGGAGCTGTATACCACGTGGAGAATGCGGGCATCGATCCCGCTACCTCTCGCATGCTAAGCGAGCGCTCTACCATTTGAGCTAATTCCCCTCGACGATGGTGAGAGTAGGTGTTCATCGCTCTCAAAGACAACGGTGTGGAGCGATCCCTAGCATGTGTGCAAGTGCTGCAGAGCTGATGCGCAACTGCTGATGTGGCGGTGAAACTGGCACTCTAAAACCCAGTCGGGATCGGGGAAACATGGGCTTAAAAAGAAAAGGCTTCACTTGCTCTTTGCTGTCGCGCTTCTAGGCTGAATGACTAAGCACCTCTGCTGCTCGGTGGGAAAAGGCGACCCACGCCACGGTTCCATGGTTAGCACTCTGGACTCTGAATCCAGCGATCCAAATTCAAATCTCGGTGGGACCTGCTTTTGCCAGGAATGTGCGCAGGACCTCGTCCGGAAAAAAATTTCGACTAGTTTGTGCTTTAAGCCTTGCAAACGAAAATGTTTGCGGCCAGACAGCAGCAAGTAGGAGGTGTGTGTTGGCTCGGTGGTCTAGGGGTATGATTCTCGCTTAGGGTGCGAGAGGTCCCGGGTTCAAATCCCGGATGAGCCCGTTCTTAGGCTTTGCTTTAAATCTCTTCAGCCTGACTAGGGCAACCAGGATATTTCTGGGAAATTGGGGATAAAAGCAGTCAGAGCGGGGCCGGTTAGCTCAGTTGGTTAGAGCGTGGTGCTAATAACGCCAAGGTCGCGGGTTCGATCACCGTACGGGCCACGCTTTTGCTCTCTGGGACCTCCAGCTCTGCTCATCTCGAAAGTGACGGGCGGTCTCCCAGAAACCGTTTATCAGTAGAACCGGCCGAAATAGCTCAGTTGGGAGAGCGTTAGACTGAAGATCTAAAGGTCCCTGGTTCGATCCCGGGTTTCGACAGAGCAACCTGTTCCCTGTGCTTTTGGTCGAGGGTCTCCAGTGACCAAACGCCACCTCCTGTCAACCTGATTCCACCTAGCCTCATCGCTATCTGCCTCTCAGACGACCAGGCGCCAGCGTGTGGTGGTTCCATGGTGTAATGGTTAGCACTCTGGGCTTTGAATCCAGCGATCCGAGTTCAAATCTCGGTGGAACCTTTTTAGCTTGTTTTGCGGAAATGCTGGAAAAAACAGAGCTGATGCGCAACTGCTGATGTGGTGGTGAAGCTGGCACTCTAAAACCCAGTCGGGATCTGGGAAACATGGGCTTAAAAAGAAAAGGCTTCGCTTGCTCTTTGCTGTCGCGCCTCTAGGCTGAATGACTAAGCACCTCTGCTGCTCGGTGGGAAAAGGCGACCCACGCCACGGTTCCATGGTGTAATGGTTAGCACTCTGGACTCTGAATCCAGCGATCCGAGTTCAAATCTCGGTGGGACCTGCTTTTGCAAGGAATGTGCGCAGGACCTCGTCCGGAAAAAACTTTTCGACATCGCTGATCCTCAAAAGCTCATCTAGGGAGTGCCCCTTTGAAGTGAGCATAAAGGAGCTGTATACCACGTGGAGAATGCGGGCATCGATCCCGCTACCTCTCGCATGCTAAGCGAGCGCTCTACCATTTGAGCTAATTCCCCTCGACGATGGTGAGAGTAGGTGTTCATCGCTCTCAAAGACAACGGTGTGGAGCGATCCCTAGCATGTGTGCAAGTGCTGCAGAGCTGATGCGCAACTGCTGATGTGGCGGTGAAACTGGCACTCTAAAACCCAGTCGGGATCGGGGAAACATGGGCTTAAAAAGAAAAGGCTTCACTTGCTCTTTGCTGTCGCGCTTCTAGGCTGAATGACTAAGCACCTCTGCTGCTCGGTGGGAAAAGGCGACCCACGCCACGGTTCCATGGTTAGCACTCTGGACTCTGAATCCAGCGATCCAAATTCAAATCTCGGTGGGACCTGCTTTTGCCAGGAATGTGCGCAGGACCTCGTCCGGAAAAAAATTTCGGCTAGTTTGTGCTTTAAGCCTTGCAAACGAAAATGTTTGCGGCCAGACAGCAGCAAGTAGGAGGTGTGTGTTGGCTCGTTGGTCTAGGGGTATGATTCTCGCTTAGGGTGCGAGAGGTCCTGGGTTCAAATCCCGGATGAGCCCGTTCTTAGGCTTTGCTTTTAATCTCTTCAGCCTGACTAGGGCAACCAGGATATTTCTGGGAAATTGGGGATAAAAGCAGTCAGAGCGGGGCCGGTTAGCTCAGTTGGTTAGAGCGTGGTGCTAATAACGCCAAGGTCGCGGGTTCGATCACCGTACGGGCCACGCTTTTGCTCTCTGGGACCTTCAGCTCTGCTCATCTCGAAAGTGACGGGCGGTCTCCCAGAAACCGTTTATCAGTAGAACCGGCCGAAAAAGCTCAGTCGGGAGAGCGTTAGACTGAAGATCTAAAGGTCCTTGGTTCGATCCTGGGTTTTGCAGAGCAACCTGTTCCCTGTGCTTTTGGTCGAGGGTCTCCAGTGACCAAACGCCACCTCCTGTCAACCTGATTCCACCTAGCCTCATCGCTATCTGCCTCTCAGACGACCAGGCGCCAGCGTGTGGTGGTTCCATGGTGTAATGGTTAGCACTCTGGGCTTTGAATCCAGCGATCTGAGTTCAAATCTCGGTGGAACCTTTTTAGCTTGTTTTGCGGAAATGCGGGAAAAAACAGAGCTGATGCGCAACTGCTGATGTGGTGGTGAAGCTGGCACTCTAAAACCCAGTCGGGATCTGGGAAACATGGGCTTAAAAAGAAAAGGCTTCGCTTGCTCTTTGCTGTCGCGCCTCTAGGCTGAATGACTAAGCACCTCTGCTGCTCGGTGGGAAAAGGCGACTCACGCCACGGTTCCATGGTGTAATGGTTAGCACTCTGGACTCTGAATCCAGCGATCCGAGTTCAAATCTCGGTGGGACCTGCTTTTGCAAGGAATGTGCGCAGGACCTCGTCCGGAAAAAACTTTTCGACATCGCTGATCCACAAAAGCTCATCTAGGGAGTGCCCCTTTGAAGTGAGCATAAAGGAGCTGTATACCACGTGGAGAATGCGGGCATCGATCCCGCTACCTCTCGCTTGCGCCTAATGCTTCCTACCGATTGAGCCAAAGTAAGCCCAAAGTAAGCCCACGTGAGCCAATCGTGTTTCTCTGCTGTGGCTTACTTTTGACCAATCGCGTTCTCTCCTGTGGCTTACTTTTGACCAATTGCGTTTCTCTCCTGGCTCTGCTCCTGTGGCTTACTTTTGACCAATCGGCGACCGCTATTACTATCGTCATCTTTGCAATCTTTGCAACAGGTAAGGCTATTCTTCACGACTGTAAAATCGATCATTATTTATTCATAAACAGTGTGTGTTTTTAGACAATTAAACATGCCAATAAAGCTAGCTAGCGTGTAATAGCACACGTTTTCTTCTGTACATGTGAACCTGCAACTTTACCATGATATACAGTAAAAAACTCTGTCACTACTGTCAAGATAATTAGCCAACCGCTAATTAAGCTATATCCTCCTTAAACCATTTTTTGGTTGTTGTTAATTTAGTATTTTTTTGTGTCATTCATTACATTATTTTGAGCACAAGAACATTTTTACTAAAACCTTTAAAAAAAAAAAAGTTGAATTCATATATGTTATACACCAGTATACACCAGTATACATATTTATGTTATCATTTTAAATACTATGTTATACATATTTAAAAAGACATGAATAGGCAAAAACAAGTGTTTTTTGTTTCAACAAATAATTCTCAACTATGTTATAAAAAATATACCAAAACGATTTGATATACCATTTTAAGTTTTAGATCTGTTTGATGATCATATTATTATGAATTGTCATAAACGCCTTTGTTATATTTGGTGTTTCTTAGTAATCTCTGCCACAAAAGCTAAACAAAACAAAACGATTTAAGCATGCCATGATACCAGCAAGATTGTACCAAGAAGTGTTATTTATTTTCTTATTAATAAGTTCATCACACTATTTACAATTTGTACACAAGGCAATTCAAAGTAATTCACAGTTGTATTAAAAACAATAATGCTTATGCTCATAATAATAATAATCAGTAATTATTATAATATTATAATAATTAATTACATAAAAAACAAATGCTGTTGTAAAATACTTTCAGTTGGAATATGACAGCTATCTAACGTTCTGTTTATGCCTGTGTCCTTTCAGATTATGTATGCATACCCAGTTTTACGAAGAACCTCTGAGGGTCGACTCCTTATGGGGCCAACTGAGGAGGCCAATAGGAGGGAGATCGTGTTGGCAGGGAGGGCCAGGTGTAAGGAGGAGGTCCTGGCTGAGGCCACTGCCTTTGTGAGGCAGAATGGAGGGAATCCTGGAGACCAGTTCCTGGTTCTGGCTCACTGCAAGATCCAGTTTGGGAAACACCAGGGTCAGAGGTTCCTGTGGCTGCTGGAGAACTCACTGGGGTATGCCTGCTATCTGGTCAGCAGCATTTTGGGGGAGGAGGAGAGGGACAACCCGCTGTCGGCCAACAAACACCTGTTCCTCAGATACACCTCGCAGATCAGGGAGGTAGGCGAGGCTGTGGAGGTGTATCAGAAAAAACAGGCCATGCTGCAGGAGGCCCAGACGACAGGAGACTCTGGATGTCTGATGGTGGAGTTTGGGGATTTTAAGGATAGGTCAATGAAGGAGATGTATGAGGACCCAAGCAAGGAGGCCCAGGCTCTCATCACCTACCTGAAGAAGGCAAAGGCCAGGCCTAACACCAATATGGCCCTTTTCAAAGCATACGTGCTGAAGAGGCAGGCTCCAGCCCACGTGCCCACCACCCCTGTGCCCACTGCATCTGTCCTCACTGCTGCTGTGCCCACTGCCACTGTGTCTGCTCCTCCTCCACCTACTGCCACTAAGAACAGGCCACTGCTGGCAACCAATGTGAAGGCCCTGTTGGCGCGGGGGAAGCATTTATCTGCTTCACAGCTGGCACAAAAGATTTTGTCTCCAGCCAAACCCTGTAAGTGATTTGCAAGCTTTAAAATCATTACAGTATATATTATGCAGTATATATGTCTAACGAAAATACGTGTTCAACAGCTGCAGGACCACGTGTACCTCCTGCGTCTGAGTCCGCAGCCCGGAGACAGCTCTATACATGTGGTGAGTATCACTTAACGCATACAAGTGTGTTGGTGACATGTGCTTAGTGTTTTATGTTATTTTACAGACTCTGCTGCTACGGATTTTTTTGAGGAGGAAGATGACCTGGAGATGGCAACTGTAGCCTCGCAAGCTGAGGAACAACTTCCTCAAGGTAGCATTATACAATATTTTCTTCTGCAAAACAAGCACACCTCTCTACTGTTTAGAATTCACTGCAATATATGTTACTGGAATGAATAAGACATGATGCATTATGCTTCAATATATTTTATGTAGTTTTGTTGTTGTTGCACAGACTAATTCCAAAATACAAGAATTTGTATACACACCATTCACCGATACAGATACAATAGGAATCAGCTGTGGTTGTTCTAATTGTCCAATGGTTTTTATAGCATTTAATTGTAAGGTTTAAAATATATTTCATTAAAATATTACAGTTGTACTGTAGCAAATTGCTGTCTTATTCAGTTTTGTATTATTTTATTGTTTTGAACATAAGTTTAACAGTTTTGAAAACAGTGTGTAAGCATGTGCAAATTGGACTGTAAGTACACAGAGTTTTGGCGGTTGTTGTGTCGAAGTGAGAAAAGAATTAATGTAATTTGAAAGATGTAGTCATTAAATGCATTTTGTGCCAAAGCAATGATAGTTTAGCCCACATATACTTCTGTTGTGCTTACTGTGTGAAGAGTTTTGAAAAAGTGACCTAAGTATTGAGAAATGTGTCCTAGCGACTGTAAAAAACTGTAATCTACTGTCATCTTGAGCGGCTATGAGGAATAATCCTGGGACATTTACCTACCTCAGAACAAGTGCTGGTTTATTTTCACCACGAGGAGGAGCAACAGATTCAGCTGAGAAGTGTGTAAGTGTTTTATGCTTGTGCTTTGTTCTAATCGCGATATAGAATAACGTTAGTGTCTGTAAACGGAAAAATAGCATACTGTTTAAATGTGAATCATGTTTCTGTGTGTGTGTGTGTGTGGTGTGGGGTGTGTGTGTGTGTGTGTGTGTGTGTGTGTGTGTGTGTGTGCGTGTGTGTGTGTGAATGAATGAATGAATGAACGCACAGATACGCACTGTTATAGACGAAATAAAAGACATTTTGTTGACTAGTTTTGGATAGAGTATAAAGTTTTAACTCTAAAATAGACATCAAATAAGCTTTTGTTTTTAGGAGTTTCTGCTCATATGTTAAATATATAGTATGTTTTGTCAATAAACTAATCAACTAAGATGTTATAGTTTTTGTTCCAATGCAAGCTATATCAAAATAATGAATCCTCAACTTTGAAATATGTATGATCAAACTAATTTATGGAAAAAGACTTTTCTTTTCAAGATGTTTCCAACTCTAACTTTGAACTGAAATAAAACCATGTCTATATGGTGAAGGGTGTGTGATAGAAGTGTCCAGACGTATGCACCCTGTATTTTAAAGAAGAACATTTAATTATTTGCGATACATTATTCATTCACAAAGAATTCAAGGACATTATTCATGTCCCTAAAGGTTGGAGTTTTCCTAATTTTTTTTATTAAGGCATTACGATTTTTTATTCCTATTTTTAGTCAACTTTAGCATGGGTGTGTTCACTTATTCTAAGCAGTGTGTGTGTGTGTGTTGTAAATAAATCCTAATAGGCACCTAATAGGGCCATTATGGGAGGGTCTTTGTCTTTCTCAGGTGTGAAATGCCATACATATTAATGAGAGATCACGCCTCCTCGCATAAAGCTTTCTCAAACAAAACACGTCATACACATTCTAAAAGACTTTATTGACTTATCTGAATGAGTAGTCAGGATGATTCTCACATAGTTTTGGAGCAAATATTCTAGACTATGTGATACAAGTTTCAAAAGTCTTGCAAAGAAATAATCAATATGTGTTTTGTGGCCTTATTTCAGAAACTTTTATTTTTAGTTTTTTCAATAACCACGCATAAATAATATTCTCTCAAAAATACAAACATGTACATACACGTTGCTTACATATTATGGTAGCCCCGTTTGTGCTATATAGAGTGAATTTACACCTTTGCCATTAACATGTTTATAAATAACTGAAAAAAGCACAAATGTCAGTGCATGTCAAAACATCCCAAGGGCCCCAAAAACCCCTTGGTCCCCAGAGGGTTAAGGATGTCCAAAGGCGTCAATGAATTTATTTGCGTTTCCGAACTTACCCGTTTTTCCTTACTGTTTCTGTGTGCATGCTTCATGTCTATGGGCATCATTTTTTTACTGAATTCATCATGACTTTTTTTCCCTGTATTGATTCCAAATTCCTTATATCAATAAAGTGTACACTGTGTTCTTTGCTTCTTAACACTAATACCATTTTATTCACTGTTATTCCTAAATATAATCATAATAATTATTAATACTTGTCCAAAATTACTGCTTCGCTGGCTGTTGGGCTGCATTTATGGCATATTAATATCAAATTCAACAGTCATCTTTATATTGTTTTTGTTACTGTTCACTCAGAGGCCTGTGCTGGTCCGTCTCCATCAGCGGAAACAGCAAAAACACCAGATCTTCCTCATCATCAGCCCCCAGCTGAGCTTCCATGTCACTGGAAATATTATCTTCCACCTTTCCAGCATGAGTGGATCCGGAACACACTGTGTAAGGCAAATGCCCCAAAAATGAAAAGCCAGAAATAGTGTCCCAGCTGAAGCTTTGTGGTCTCCTCCTCAGCCCCCTTTAATAAACACCCAGCCACCCGCCTCACCTGACCTCTTCTTCTGTCGGCACATTTTCTTATGGATGCCGCTAAAGATGTGGTTATTTCCTCTTGTCTGCGTTTGCCCAGACTGTGGTAAGCACAGACTAACAGCGGCAGGACTTTACCGTACCGTGCGCAAGGTCTTGGACATCGATGGGTGGTATGACCTTGCCACTGAGTATCTGGAGTGCAAACGCTGCAAAAAGAAGTATCCAGCCTGGAACGAGGACATCTTAGGATAGCTGGATTTAGGCCACCGCAGTCACTTTCCAGCTTTGCTGACATACAGGTAATTCATAATGACAATCATTAATTATTAGGCGCTTTTATTTGTGTTATTTTTTCCAACCAAAGCATTTGCATGATTATACTGTTGTTTCCTTAGATACTCATGTGACAACCGGGTGGTGAGGATGATGAGGGAGAGGACACTGGGCAACAATGTGACCCAGCTCTACAAGAAGCTGATGGAACAACACAGTGAGGCATGGACACAGCGTGTCCTGCAGTACCTGACTGCCTGTGAACCATTCACAAGGTCCTCCCTTGTGCAGCCTCCTGTGTTTGCTGAGCCTCCCCTTTTACCTGCCCTACCTAAACCTAAGTGGCTGTTAGCTGTGTACGTCAGGGATGTTCTGGGGCGACTGCATGAGGTCAAGGCCAAAATTACATCTGTCTTTGGCTGTGTTCTCAAGATGGACTCCACAAAAAAGTTATCACAGCCCTGTTTATATCCAGAAATTTGCCAGATATGGATATGTGTGCGTACATAATGAACAGAGTTTTTTTACCCTTTTATTTTTCCCAATAGGTCACAAAGAAACTTGCCGGTGCTGCTTCAGGAACAGCTGCCTGGTGCACAAATGTGGGAAACAAACACGGCCAAGCCGCCGAGGGACATGCACTGGACCCCATGGCAGCTGGCCTAATGAAACGCTACCGGGAGGCAGGAGAGGCATCCCCAAAAGTGATGTACGTGGACAGAGATTGCTGCAGTCAGCACGGCCAGTCTCGGGTGAAGGCCATGTTTTCGGAGAGGGATGAGCTTGAAGTGCACCTCGACATCTGGCATTTCAAGCGGCAATTTGCTGCAGGGGTCACGGCAGAGGCTCATCCGCTCTACGGGATCTTCATGGCACGTCTGTCCTTGTGCATCTTCCAGTGGGATCCAGATGATGTGGCTGCTCTTCGCCATGCAAAGGAGGGTGAGATGGCAGCAAAGAAGACTGGCTACATGTCAGAAAAGGCGGTCAGTGCTTGCATTAACCGGAGGGAGTTGGCACTGCACTGCCTGAGGAGGACCAGGGGGGAGGAGGAAACCACCAGATTGATTGGGTCACTGATTGATCTGTTTGACAGTGCGGACGGGAAGGATACTCTGGGAGTTCCACTTCTGAACCACGAACGGATCCAGCAGATATGGAAAGAACAGCGGAAGCACGTACAGTGTATCCAAGTCCCAGAGTACTTTCCGCTCTACATAAAGAAGGGGACACTGAAGAAAGGCGGTGTGGAGCTGTGCTGCTACAGGTGTGCTCGTGGCTCTACCTCCTTGGAGTCATTCCACCTCCACCTGAACCGTTTTATTCCAGGTATTACATACATATGGATTACTAATTTTTCTGTAAAAAATATAAGCACTGTAACTGCTTCCATTACGTTAAAGTAATGTCACACTTTACTGTAATATTACAGTTCTTTGCTGATGCCATAAGCATTGACAATGCTGTCTTGCCTCACAAGTCACTAATAACTCTGGTTATAAGGACAATAATTTTTTAATGTAATTACATAACTCTATTACATGTAACCAGTTACTTCATAGCACCTCATGTGTAATAAATATATTGTACATATGTGACATATAAAACCCTTTTTTATTTATCTAACTTTTAGGAACCAGTGCCAGTGAAGCGCATTTTCAGGCCTATCTCCTTGAGGGCTTGATGCATTGGAATGATAACCGGATGGAAGATGCCATAAAAGGAGCGTCCTCCATCCGGTCATATGGCAGTGCCATGAGAGAGGCTGTGGACCAGCTTAGCCAGACAGTCTTTGGGAAGCCCTGGGATGAGCGCTATCGCCCTCCTGGAGCATATACAGGCAAGACATTCATTAATTTGTTATTTTGTAATACTCTACTAAGTATCTATTTAGCCTTAAATGTACTAGACAATATTTTTTCCATTTTTATTCTTGTAGGTGAATTGCTCGCCATAGAGTGATGTCACGCCCGGCTTTGCTGTGCTGGGTGTACTCACTCCACCATGTACAGAAAATGTGTGGGCCGTTTCTCTCCCTCCAACCTGAAGGGGGAGCTGTTCGTTTTCGGTCCATCCGACAGCAGCTGATTGGCGGGATGGTTTAAAAACCTCTCCTGCCAGTTGTTTGGTCTGCTCTGTGCTGCACGTCTCGACATTGCTCGGGCTTCCAGGCAGGCGGCAACACCATCATACTTCTTTTTTGTTTTGTTTGCATTACACATAGTTTACACTTTACTGATCTGCACTACACTTTGATTAGTTTCCTCTTGCTTCTCATTTACTGATTTGATACATTTCTTGATTTAACTTATGATTTCATCTTATCATTTAATGTTTAAATAAACTACTTTTGATTTAACTCAACAAACGGTGTGGTCTCCCCTATGTCACTGCTACTGTGAGCCAGGTAGACGTGACAGTACCTTTACAGCCAGACTGGCAAAACACTGACTCCAGTGCTCCAGAACCCAGAGGATTAAGACAGGCTGGTGGAGGAAATTGATGACCAAGACCTGCAAGATGAGGGGTTTGAGGAAGAGAACACATGATTTCCATTACACGAGAGTAGATGTTAAAACTTCATGCTGATTTGTACTCGGCATTCGCCAAGATAAGCAACACTAAGACGTAGCTTTACTGTAAACTATGCTTCACCCATTTACACTTCTTTCCATATGGTGGTGTGACTCCCCTTCTGTCCGGCGTTAACGACTGCAGTGTACTTGGCGCGTCAGCACACACGACGGCTGCAACTACAGTGTGGTCTCCCTAGTAGACCAGCACGACAACCGTCTAGATTGAGCCAAGGAGGGGACATCTCTAGGGTCTTCAAGTGGGCACCTTCCGTCCTCAGTGTTTCGTCGACTAGCCCACGACACCTCAAGAGGGCTCGACAGTGACTCTGGCGTCCCAGAGTCACCCCCCTCCGTCCCCCAATCAACTCAGCCCAGCTTACTGACCTTTACATCCCTCCTGCTGCTGAGACCTAACCACAATCTCACAATCTCTCCGCAACCCAACCATACGCGCCAACCCGTTTGACCAAGGCTGTCGAGCCTCACTGGTGCGTTAATATGCAGTTTCAGTGACAACGGTTCCGTATGGCATACCACCTACCGCAAAAACACAATATCTGCCCAACCACCCGTCATTCACGCAATATACACAGGAACGTAATGACTGTAAATACTATACAACCTATACAAATAAACCAACAGACTCTTCAAGTTTTCAAGAATTCTACGAAACCGTATCGTGGTGGCCTGTACACAGCCAGCTAGAATCTTTACGTCTCAACCACAGCCAGTTGCTGCTCCTTTCTGCTGCTTCAGATAAGTTCTTAACTGTGCGACGCAACTCTTGGCCACTGAATCCGACGTCTCTGAGGAACCGGGTTGTAGAGTGTGCCACAAAACCTCGACAACCCACTTCCACTGGATAAACCTGGACTCTCCATCCTCGCTGTTCTGCTTCAGCGGCCAGATGAGCATACCGCAGTTTCTTCCTCTCATATGCCTCATCTACCGCATCCTCCCATGGCACTGTTAACTCTATCAGTTGAACAATGCGTGCTGCTCCAGACCACAAAACAATATCTGGTCGTAGGTTAGTGGTGGCAATCTCAGGTGGAAAAATAAGCCGTTGATCAAGATCAGCCAGCATCTTCCAGTCCCCACCAGCTTTCAGTTGTCCTGGGCAAAAATTGGTGTTAGCACCTTTTCTTGGTGGTTGCTCGCCTGGGCGGAGGAATATTGTCTTCTACGTGTAATGTTTTGCTAGAACGGGCGGCAACTTTTTGGTCATACGACGCTTGCCTTCCAATGCTAAAGCCAAACATCGCAATACTTGGTCATGGCGCCAAGTAAACCGACCTTGGCTAAGAGCCACCTTACATACTGTCAAAATGTGCCTTAATGTGGCAGGTGATGAACACAAAGGACAAGAGGGATCCTCTCCTACCCAGAGGTTTAGGTTCTGCGGTGATGGGAGAACATCATATGTTGACCTAATAAGGAAACTGATCCTACTCTCTTCCATTGACCAAAGGTCTTGCCAGCCCATTTTGCATTGTTCCACACTCTCCCATCTCATCCACTCTCCCTGCTTGGCCTGGGAAATGGCCTTTATACACCTCATCCTCTCCTCCTGCTTTTGCACCTCGTTGACTACCAGCTTCCTCCTTTGAGCTGGGCCTGCCTTGTGCCATTTAGGAGGAGCTAAACTGAGCCCAAAACCCCCTCTTCCACGCTGTACCTATCCCACGATATCCCCGATTTGAAGGTCAGCCTTTGCCTCTACTACAGATTTCTTTGCTGACCACTTTCTACCAGTTTTTAACACAGGGGCTGCCTCCCTTACACATTTGTCGCGTGACTCTACTAAGGTCATTTCCAGTCTGACCTTGGCACACTTAAACTCCTCGATTAAAGGCACACTGTGGAACTTTTCAACCTTTATAATATATTACCAAAACCCATTGAGATGCTACATCGACTTACAATAGGTTGAATGACACGTCTGCCGTAGCCTGAAGGTGTCTGTATTGCTTTTACTAGCACTATGTAACTTCGGGTTGCGGGTAGGAACCCGAGCACACAAAGAACTACAAAATTCGACCGCTTTACGGCGTACGTCACTTCCCCAAATTCTAACGTGAGAGCTCAACTCGCATTTGATTGCCGTCTGTATGTTGTCGTCATGGCTGAACCAACAGCTACTCGGAAGAAGGCAAAGATTTTGTCAGAGGACACAAAAGAAAAAGAAAAAGGGAGTGATAAACTAAAAGCCAGGACGAGGATCAACATTGGTCCAGGGTTCGCTCGCTGGCTAAAGGAGGAGGAGGGGTGCCCGACCGATGCTGACCTGGCCGTCATGCTTTTGGACTAACTTAGTAAGTTAAATATATTGCTTGCACAATATCTCTATTTTTTTCGAATTTGTTGTCTGTCTGGCCATGTTACGGAATCTATCTTGTCCTCCATTTAACTTCACGTATCAAGGAATGCTGGTAGAGTAGCGAATTATCAATCTGGTAGCTAGTAGGATGCTATAAGTGATCAGTCACAACATACTGCCGTTATTTTTCTGCCTTCAGCTCATATTTGTATGTGTGTAAAAGGACAAACAAACTGAAGCCTACAAATAACGGCAGTATGTTGTGAGTTATATCAGTTTTGTTACACGATTTCCCGACTACACGATTTCATCTCCAACCCTGATCAAACACACCTGACTTTAATTTTAAAGAGATCCTGAAGACGTTAATGGTTTGCTTCAGGTGTGTGTGATTAGGGTTGGAGATGAACTGTGCAGGACAGACGATTGGCAGGAGCAGGATGGGGCAACCCTTGTCTATGCGACTTAACTGATCAGACATGTTTTCTGTGTACTTTTGTTCAATTTATTTTCTTTGTATAATTTATATTATTAATCTTATATTTATATCATTATTTTGTTCAATAGTGAATCGATTATCTTTCTTCAACCGACAAGTCAACTACTGTCTGCACACAAATAATCTAAAGACACGGGAGGCTGACCGGTTGACTGTTTGTGGACTTTTGCGACAGTGCTGCGGCGCTTGTGGCCTCTAGGGGGAAATTACAGGTCGAGCGCCACTAGTGGCCAAAAAGTTCCACAGTGTGCCTTTAAAGCAGAGACTGGCAGCTGCAATATTTCTTTACTATAAAGTCCCACTCTGCTGAGGCAGCGTGGAACTCCCAACCATTTCCTGATGTATGAACTTATTAACGCTTCCAGCTTATCCACTGTTGTCAAAGAAACCTCGTACACAGCCAGTGGCCACAGCAATCTTGGCAGTAGACCAAACTGAAAGCACCAGAGTTTTAGTTTGCCTGGTAGAGCACAGCTGTTTATGCTCTTCAACCCTTCCACTGCTTGTCGTCTAACTTCTCCCACTCGAACTGTGTCTTTTAGATCCCCATCGTACCATCTCCCAAGACTCTTCACTGGCTTCTCAGAAACTGTTGGTATTGCCTCACCATTAATGAAGAATGTTTTATCTACTACCTTTCCTTTAACTATCGAGATGCTCCTTGATTTAGAGGGCTTAAATTGCATTCGTGCCCATTCAATATTATCTGTTAACTTCCCCAATAACCGATCAGTGCAGGCTACTGTTGTAGTCATGGTTGTCATGTCATCCATGTATGCTCTGATTTTTTTTTTTTTTTTATGCTCCAGCTGTTTGAGCTAAACCAGAAGACACTCATTCAGTGGTAAGCAAGGCACATTATTTGCTTCAAATTAACTGAATACTTCTAAACATATAATACAAGTAATTTATTTTCAGGTTTCAACGGCAGCATAAGAAACAGGAAATGAGTGTCCTCATGTGAAAAGTAATCAAATTACAGTAATTAGATTACTTGGTAATTTACACGCAACACTGCATAACATTTATACAAAATTTCAATTTACGCATTGACTCGAACAGCTACTCGAGCAGCGAACAGGACAAGCGGTCAGTCTATGGATGCGGCAAGAGCGATGTGGCAAGTGGTTTTTCTCTTGATATCCAGTTCTCCTGTTACTCAGTTTTGTATTTGCCACAAGGTAAGGCAATCTTCGGTTTTCTGCTTATTTTAAAATTTTAGAATCGCAAAAAACTGTATTTTAATTAGACGCGTTCCTATTTAAAATAGCAGCCGCGTCTGATAAGTGTTGCAGTTTGAACTTTATTGCACTCAAGTGTAGCGCTGTCAAACAGCTAGTTTCGATTTCTCCCATCTTCGGGACATTTGCGTTTGCTGTGCTTATTGAGAGGGCAGAGGCAGCTGTCCTCACTCAAGCGATTAAGAGCATTATATCTATGTAGTGTGTGGGCTGTCACGGAAGCGTCAGCGGAAGCGTTCAGCCTCCTCGTGTGAAGACCGACTCGGGTAAAGACCATCTCTACCTGTGCGACTCCACCGAGCAAGGACACCAGCAAGGCACTTAAGTATCTTCTTCTCCCTTTCCTTTCACACTTTTATCTTATTTACCCCTACTCAACATGTGCTTTCAATACATTCCTGTTGTCTCTCGACAACGCTTTTTTATCACGCACAGAAAGCAGTGCAATACTGCTAATCTGCGTCCCATTCTCTCATCCTCACACACACACCTCTCTCTCTTTCTGTGTGTCTATAGAATTGTCAGTCAGCAGTCAATAAAGCTGACGTTATTCCAGCCTTTGCATCTCATTCTACTATTAGCTACTCTCTCTAACAACTTCTCTTTCTCTCACATCCCTCGCCAGTCGGGGAGGGGTGTGGTTACTGGTCTTCTCATTTCTAACAATTGGAAATACTCAACTCTCTCTTCTCCCTGCAATAACAACTCGTTTGAATATCATGCCATTACAATTACAACTCCCATTAAGATCCATATGGTAGTTATTTATCGCCCCCCAGGTCAACTGGGAAGCTTTGTAGAGGAGCTGGATGTGCTGCTGTCCTCTTTCCCTGAAGATGGCACCCCACTTGTAGTCTTTGGTGATTTCAACATTCATCTAGAGAAACCGTATGCAACAGACTTCATCTTACTTCTAGCCTCTTTCGATCTCAAACGGCTTATCACCACAGGTACTCACAAATCAGGCAACCAACTGGACCTGGTTCACACGCAGCTCCATCACAGACAACATTTTGGTGAAACCTCTCCACGTTTGAGATCATTTCCTCATTACTTTCAATTTACAACTCCCTATCCATGCACCACCAACCCCCCTACCAGTTACTATCAGACGAAACCTCCGCTCACTTTCTCCCTCCCATCTTTCCTCTGCTGAGTCATCTTTCCCCTCACCCTCGCAATTCTCATCTCTGGATGTGAATATGGCAACGGATACCTTATGCTCCATTTTAACATCTTCTTTAGACTATATCTACCCCCTCTCCTCCAGCCCAGCATGCGCTACTCCCTCTAACCCCTGGTTATCTGAGGTTCTTCGTGAACACCGGACCGAACTCAGGGCAGCGGAGAGGAAATGGCGCAAATCAAAATACACATCTGACCTGAGTATGTATCAATCTCTGCTCTCTTCCTTTTCTGTGGATGTTCATGCTGCAAAATCTTCACATTTCCACAACAAGATCAACAGCGCCTCCAATACACGATCACTTTTCAAGACATTCAACTCTCTCCTCGGTCCACCTCCACCACCACCTACCTCCTTGTTAACTGCTGATGATTTTGCTAACTTCTTCACCAACAAAACAACAACTATCAGCAGTCAGTTCTTAGCTCTAAACACACAGGAGCCCAGACCAACCACACCCACAGCCAATAACCTTTTCTCTTCCTTCTCTCCACTAACAGAGGAAGAAGTATCTAAACTTCTCCTCTCCAGTCATCCTACCACCTGCTCTCTAGACCCCATCCCCTCACACCTTCTACAAGCCATCTCTCCCACACCTCTACCAGCACTCACACACATCATCAACTCATCCATCCATACTGGCACTTTCCCTACAGCATTCAAGCAGGCTTGGGTAACTAACCAACATTAAACACATCACTTGTAGAGAATTACAGACCTGTCTCTCTCCTACCATTCGTTGTGAAAACTATTGAACGAGTTGCTTTCAACCAAGTAACATCCTTCCTGTCTCTGAACAACCAGCTGGATGTCAACCAATCTGGCTTTAAGAAAGGGCATTCAACCGAGACTGCATCGCTGTCGGTCACAGAAGCCCTACGGACCGCAAAAGCTGCTTCCAAATCTTCAGTTCTCATTCTCCTGGATCTGTCTGCGGCCTTCGACACTGTGAATCATCAGATCCTTCTGTCCACCCTCTCATCTCTGGGCATCACAGGTACTCCTCTCCACTGGTTTGAGTCCTATCTCACAGGTAGAACCTTCAAGATTGCATGGAGAGGCGAGGTATCCAAAGCACATCAACTGACCACAGGGGTTGCCCAGTTTTCAGTGCTTGGACCCCTCCTTTTCTCCATTTACACCACATCACTGGGACACATCATACAGGCACATGGTTTCTCTTACCGTTGCTATTCTGATGACACACAGCCCTTCCTCTCATTTTAGCCAGATGATCTCCACTAAGCTTCACGGATGTTGGCATGGATGAAGGAACATAACCTGCAGCTCAACCTGGCAAAGACAGAGCTTCTCGTCCTCCCTGCCAATCCATCTCTACAACACGACTTCGCCATCCAACTAGATTCATCATCAATCACCCCATCAAGGTCGGTCAGAAATCTTGGAGTAATATTTGATGACTAGATGACCTTCACAGACTGCACTTCACAACATCAGGAAGATCAGGCCTTTCCTAACTAAGCATGGAACACAAGTTCTTGTCCAGGCTCTATTCATATCTAGGCTGGATTACTGCAATGCTCTTCTGCCTGGACTTCCATCATGTGCAACTAAACCTCTACAAATGATTCAGAACGCTGCAGCTCGTCTCGTCTTCAACAAGCCCAAAAGAGCCCAAGTCACTCCTCTGTTCATCTCTCTGCACTGGCTACCACTCACTTCTTGCATCAAGTTCAAGGCATTGACGCTTGCTTACAGATCTATCCCAGGCTCAGCTCCATCCTACTTTCACTCGCTCCTACGAGTCTACGTCCCTGCCAGAAGCCTACGATCAGTCAATGAGCGACGGCCCGTGGTACCATCACAGGGAGCCAAAAAATCACTCTCTAGAGCAGGGTTCCTCAAACTCGGTCCTGGAGGGCCACTCTCCTACACAGTTTAGCTCCAACCCTGATCAAACACACCTAGCTGTGCGTTTCTAGTGATCCTGAAGACATTGATTAGCTTGCTCAGGTGTGTTTGATCAGTGTTGGAGCTAAACTCTGCAGGACAGCGGCCCTCCAGGACCGAGTTTGAGGAGCCCTGCTCTAGAGCATTCTCATTCGCGGTTCCATGCTGGTGGAATGATCTCCCCACCGTCATCCGGAATGCAGAATCCCTGTCAACATTCAAAAGACAACTGAAAACTCATCTCTTCCGTGAGCACTTAACCTCATAGAAAAAAAATTTAAAAAATAATTTCATACATACATCATTCTTTATTCTTTCAAGCAGACATATTTATTTGTATAAATTAAATATAATTAATCCTTATTAAATCTATTAAAGAGCAGTGAATGCTTTTCTCTTTTTATTTTGTTGTTTGATTAATATTAAATGTACAGACGACATTAGGTATATTAGACACTGTCACTTTACTACCGAGTGTGCAGATCCAATTGCACTGATGCACATCCGATATTCTTACAACTGTACGTTCTGTAAAGACATAACCGACTGCGTTTACGTGAATACTCTACAAAACGGACATTTAGACATATTGTTGTGTGTATTTGTCCATTCAGACGCGAAAGAGCTCAGCCTTCGCGCGCAGTATAGCTGTCTATGTCCAGGGCTGCACGCTTCGGGTCGGTGTGTGTGTGTGTGCGCGCAGAAAAACATACAGAAAAAGCTCTCTTTCGCGTCGTCACTCTAATTCCGATCTATCCATATGTCTGCTCTTCTCTTTCTCCCAGACGTTTATATTTTTTAACGATTTATGAGACATGCATCAAGCGCATGCCAACTTGTGTCCTGCAAGGTAGATCAGCACGTTACAATTCAAATGTGCGCATCTACCACAAACGCAAATCAGTTCTGAATGGATCTCTTCCCAATCGTCCCTCCCTAACATTTACGTCTAGTTTTTATTTGTTGACGAAAATGTCAATACATTTTCGTCATAGTTGTCGTCATTTTAAACTGGTTTTTATTTAGTTATCATCTCGTTTTCGTCAGTGAAAAAATGTCGTTGACGAAAATAATGACAATTATTTTCAACAATTATTATTATTTCAATTATTATTTCATTTCAATGACAATGAAATTACCACTGCTCAAATCCTCTTCTTCTATCCATTGCACTGTTCCCCGTGTCCACCCGGTTACTATGGGGGCTCTGCTCATCATGGAACTCGCTTCCACCGGACCTCCATAATACTGATTCCCTCTCACATTTTAAATCCAAACTCAAAACTCATCTGTTTAGAATAGCTTACTCTGACCACAACTGCATTGTCTTTTTTAATTGTATTGTATTTCATTGTTTTTACTTAAATATTGTTGTTGTCTTGTTGATGATGTATGGTGACCTTGAGTGTCAAGAAAGCCGCCTATAAATAAAATGCATAATAATAATAATAATAATAATAATGGCTGAATACAAACAAAAGAATAACGAGAAAAGAATAATGAAGATTAAGTCTCATACCGGCAGAGGTGTGAAAGATTCGTTGATTACATTTACATTTATGCATTTGGCAGGCGCTTTTATCCAAAGCAACTTACATTGCATTTCAAGGTACACATTTACATTCAAATCAATTCTTGTTTTCCCTGGGAACCCATGACCCTGGCATTGTAAGCGCCAACACTCTACTGTTTGAGCTACAGGAAAGGTTGACAACAATAGAGCATGAATGGAACAGTGCTCCTCGCCAGACATTAGTCATAGACTGCAAATGGGGGTTCACAGGGCAATAACATATTTGATTAGCATTTTATCAGCCTTCTTTAAAAACTCATGACATGATCTTATGAATTTATTCACAGAATGCATAGTTTTAAAGAAATCATCCTCAGATTTGAAATGAAGCATGACCACACTTTGTGGCTTCACTTTAGTTGTGGTTATAAGTTGTTATACTACATTCACATATTTTTTATTTTTGTTTTTATGTTTGGGCTTATATATCTCCATATCATATAACAGTCTAAGTAATTCTGAGTCTTGAGTAGAAAATAGAAATCGGAATAGAAAAAAGCCTCAAGGTTTCCTTTGTTTCTGTTCCTTTGTTCACCTTTCCACAGTGATGGAACATGACGGTTCTCTTCGGTGTGAGTTATTAAATGATTCCTAATGTGTTTCCTCTCTGTGAAACTCCTTTCACACTGATAAAATATAAAACAGTAAAAAACAGTTCTCTCATAAGTGAATCCTCACATGGTACTTTAGGGTTACTTTATATTGGAAACACATTCCACAGTGCCCACATATAAACGGCTTCTCTCCCGTGTGAATTCTTATGTGCCTGTTAAGGATTCCTTTTCGGTTGAAACCTTTCCCACATTGTTGGCAGGTAAAAGGCCTCTCTCCAGTGTGAATTCTTATGTGGTCTTCAAAGTGTCCTTTCTGATTGAAACTTTTTTCACACTGAGGGCATGTGTAAAGCTTCTCTTCAGAGTGTGCTCTCATGTGGACTTCAAAGTGTCCTTTTTGATTAAAACTCTTATCACACTGAGGGCATGTGTAAAGCTTCTCTTCAGAGTGAACTCTCATCATGTGGACTTCAAGGTTTTCATGTTGATTAAAACTCTTTCCACATTGAAGGCATGTGTAAGGCTTTTCTCCAGTGTGAATTTTCATGTGGCTGTTAAGGCTTCCCTTTACAGTGAAACTCATTCCACACTGTTGGCAGGTGAAAAGGCTCTTTTTAGTGTGAATTCTCATGTGGCAATTAAGGTTTCCTTTTCGATTGAAACTTTTTCCACACTGATGGCAGGTGTAAGGCTTCTCTCCAGAGTGAACTTTCATGTGGTCAGCAAGGTTTCCATGTTGACTGAAACTCTTTCCACACTGTTGGCAGGTGTAAGGCTTCTCTCCAGTGTGAATTCTCTCGTGCCTGTTAAGGCTTCCTTTTTGAGTAAATTTGTTTCCACACTGTTGACAGGTGTAAGGGCTCTCTCCTGTATGAATCCTCATGTGTTCTTCAAAGTGTCCTTTTAGATTAAAACTCTTTCCACACTGTGGGCATGTGTAAGGTTTTTCTCCATTGTGAATTGTCATGTGAACTTTAAGTTTCCCATGTTTATCAAAACTAAAAGATTTTACTCCAGTTATGAAATCATGATGATCCTCATGTTGATATTTTTCTTCATTTTTCTTCAGTTCTTCACTCTCTTCTTTCATGTCTAAGGTGCAAAAAGACCAAAGTTAATCCTGGTTAAATGGCACAAAGCAATAGACATAAACATTTAGACATGTAAAGCATCAAAACCAACATTAAACTAGATCCTATACCCATTAAGTTCCTGAAATATGTTACATGTATTCTGAGAACCCCTTCTCAGTATTACTAACTTTTCACTTTCTTCAGGGCAAATCCCAAAAACTTTCAAGCTGGCAGTTAAACCCTTAAAAAAGTTTGACCCAGGAGAGCTGATTAATTATAGACTCATCTCACCCCATTTACTACATCTTCTAGGGTTTAAAACGCAATAATAAAGGGAAAAGAAAACAGAACAAACCGGACTATATTCTGACTGCCTTTGGCCGGACAGTCCGGAGTTGCGCTGAATTGGCCTAAAAAAAAATTACTTATAAAAATTCTGCATATTGATAGCGGCTCCCTGATGCCTGCAAATTAGTTCAAATCTCCCGGAATCTAGAGCGCGCATGCGAGACAGAACATACTGCGCTCCAAACCGTGTAGCGCGCACACGGCAGAGAGCGAGAGAGCAAGAGAGCGAGAGACCTTGCGTGTGTGCGCATGTAAGACCAGAGGCCTGTTTCGTGGCCTGTTTCGGTAAGTCAACCCCCCTAATATCTAAGATATTATGCCTTGTGCACTTTAAGTTGATTTTATATATTTTAATTTAATAATTTAAAAGTGTTAATAAACAAAAAGACAAAACTTATGTTTATTTGTCTTGTCTTTTTTGCTGATCCGAAAAATGATCCGATCCGTGACTATGGAAGTAAAATAATGTCAAATGTTTTTGAAACAAAAAGCATGTTGAATTGCACCAATTGAAAAAAAATATGCATTGCGTTAACCATGCTTGTATTTTAATCCATTGTATTTTTAAGGCTTGCATTTTTATGGGCTGAAATTCAACATGGTTGAATATTTAAGCTGTGAATATTTCAATTAAAAACATTTCAAACACATTTTCAATATTAAAAATTCAATAATCCATATTCACCTTTCATATTTCACTTCCAAAATTTTCAAACTGTTTAAAAATTAGGGCCGGGACTCGATTAAAAAAATTAATCTAATTAATTAGAGGCTTTGTAATTAATTAATCGAAATTAATCGCATTTTAATTGCATAAATATTTGACCTGAGGACACAGTGAGAAGTAATTTTTTTCACATGGATTTTTAGTATACCATTGAGGGGGGGGGGGTTGTCTGCGATTTTTCTCTGCGTGAGAAAATGCAGTGGTCAAATCAGTAGTTAAGAGCCTGAACTTGCTTATAGTAATTCGGAAATTAGTGCAAAAAAAAAAAACAGCACAGAGGAATGTCTAATTTAGCGTGAGATTTCTTTGCTGAGCGTGAGACCGTGAGATTGAGGCTAAATGCGTGAGTGTCACGCCAGATGCGTGAGTTGGCAACCCTGACTGAATACATAAGCTTAAGCAACAAAATATTGTTTATTTTTGTTCAACCAAGTCCAGCAGACCAGTGTTTTTTGCCATTAAGTGTAGCAATAGCACATTACTACACTACACTAATAGCAATAGCGAATTCCTTGTTGCATTCCTTGTTCAACCAAGTCCAGCAGACCAGTGTTTTTTGCCATTAAGTGTAGCAATAGCATATTGCTACACTACACTAATAGCAATAGCGAATTCCTTGTTGCATAGCTTGCACACAACAATGCTCTTATCGACGCTTCCATCCGTTCGTTTTGGTAACAACATTTCCCATCCACCGGCCAACCAAAGCGATCTCGTCAGCTTCTTCGTCATGAACGCTAGTTGGTGCGCCAGTATAATCGGTCCGCCGAAACTCATCCAGTGAGAAATGTTCCGCGGTGCAAAAATAAGTGCGATTAAAAATACTTTTTTTGTGTAATTAATTAACGCGTTAAAGTCTGTAGTTAATTAATCTTAATTAACGCGTTAAAGTCCCGGCCCTATTAAAAATACAACCTATAATATTCAACAGGCAATTTTCAGTCCATTTTATTTCGCCTTGAAAATTCGCTTCCACAAATTCAGTGGTTCAAATTCGACAGTAAATTCAACGTCGACATCCAGGAACTGCAGGAAAAGCAGTAGATTACCGATCATAATCTCCATCTGCTGTAGTTGGCTTTACCAGCAGGGGGTGCACGCGCGTGTTGACAAGCACCAAAGCAACAGGAGAGGCCTTCACAAAACGTCATTTGCTGAAATGGACAGAGCGATGAGTACGAGTTATAATTTATGTGTGTGGAAAAGGTTGATTAAGACACAAAACACACGAGCGTTTACTCAAGTATTTTTACCCCCGTGCAAAGTAAGGTGATTTGTCCACTGCAAAACTAAATTCTCTCGCCGTTGGCATTGATATTAAGTTTTAGTAAAACAACTGTAATACACTTAGACAGAGTGAATTGTTTGTTTTAGTCACTATGACGGAATACTAAATTGATGGCTGGGTTTTGGCAAAGGCAATTTTATTTAAATATAGCATCATTAAATACAACCCAATTACAATTATAAATTAAATTCAGCAATTAAAAATTACATCTCTACCATGATATCTGGTAATCTCTGTGTTATAACGTGAATTGTCTCCGCCATTATCCAGGGCTGCGTACAGTAGGGGTATTTGTCATCTTATTTTATATCTTTTTGTCCATTTGGAGCGCGCGTCACGTCACCTATTAGCGTCGCGCCTGCCACAAGATCTCTCACTGTTTACATGAACCAGACACTCCAATGAGAGCACATAAAGTGCAATCCATCTCTTATTTACCATTTTTTCATCTTATCGTATATTTTATTCGCTCCTTTGCCCGTATTGGAGCGCGTCTCGTGGCTCTTACTAGCGTCGGGCCAGCCACACGATCTCTCACTGTTTTAATCTACCAGACACTCCGATTGATGCACGAAAACACAAAGCCAATGTAATCCTGCTCTTAGTTACCCTTCTGCCATCTTATCTTATATTTTATTTGCTCGTTTGTCCCATAGAGCGCGTTTCGTGGCGCGCCAGCCACAAGATCTCTCCCTATTACAGTTGCCTGATTCTCCGATTGACATTCTGAAGGAGAATGATTTTGACCACACCATTACGTTTTGTTTTTTATAAAGCCTTTCTTTAAAGTGAATTTCGTTTTTAATAAATTGTATCTTAATTTCAATCAATGTTTGATCAACCAATTCCCTGGATTTAAGAAGCAAATCAGACATATAGGCATAGGCATAGCAATAAAATCATGAAATTTTTGCATTGCACATTTCTCACAGGCATGATAAATACATCAAGGTAGAAATGTCTAGCCTACTTTTAAACGAAACAATTCAAAACGAAAATAAATAGACTACTCTCAGATAATGTAATCCGTATGAAATGAGCATTTCTCTCGGCGCGTTCACTAGTGCGAAGATGGCTCCAATACGACGCGCGCTCCATTATGGACAAAAAGAGTGAATAAAATAAGATGACAAATAGATAGGCTACATAAGAGCAGGTCAGGATTGCACTGTCTGTTTGCACGTGTGCATCAATCGGAGTGTCTGGTAGATTAAAACAGTGAGAGATCGTGTGGCTGGCCCAACGCTTAGTAAGAGCCACGAGACGCGCTCCAATACGGGCAAAGGAGCGAATAAAATATAGCCTACGATAAGATGAAAAAAATGGTAAATAAGAGATGGATTGCACTTTATGTGCTCTCATCGGAGTGTCTGGTTCATGTAAACAGTGAGAGATCTTGTGGCAGGCGCGACGCTAATAGGTGACGTGACGCGCGCTCCAAATGGACAAAAAGATATAAAATAAGATGACAAATACCCCTACTGTACGCAGCCCTGGATAATGGCGGAGACAATTCACGTTATAACACAGAGATTACCAGATATCATGGTAGAGATGTAATTTTTAATTTATAATTGCTGAATTTAATTTATAATTGTAATTGGGTTGTATTTAATGATGCTATATTTAAATAAAATTGCCTTTGCCATCATGTAAAACCCAGCCATCAATTTAGTATTCTAAATATAAATATTAGTATTGTTTTACTAAAACTTAATATCAATGCCAACGGCCAGAGAATTTAGTTTTGCAGTGGACAAATCACCTTACTTTGCACGGGGGTAAAAATAAGTCTCATAAGACACTTGAGTAAACGCTCGTGTGTTTTGTGTCTTAATCAACCTTTTCCACACACATAAATTATAACTCGTACTCATCGCTCTGTCCATTTCAGCAAATGACGTTTTGTGAAGGCCTCTCCTGTTGCTTTGGTGCTTGTCAACACGCGCGTGCACCCCCTGCTGGTAAAGCCGACTACAGCAGATGGAGATTATGATCGGTAATCTACTGCTTTTCCTGCAGTTCCTGGATGTCGACGTTGAATTTACTGTCGAATTTGAACCACTGAATTTGTGGAAGCGAATTTTCAAGGCGAAATAAAATGGACCGAAATTTGCCTGTTGAATATTATAGGTTGTATTTTTAAACAGTTTGAAATTTTTGGAAGTGAAATATGAAAGGTGAATATGGATTATTGAATTTTTAATATTGAAAATGTGTTTGAAATGTTTTTAATTGAAATATTCACACCTTAAATATTCAACCATGTTGAATTTCAGCCCATAAAAAGGCAAGCCTTAAAAATACAATGGATTAAAATGCAAGCATGGTTAACGCAATGCATATTTTTTTTCAATTGGTGCAATTCAACATGCTTTTTGTTTCAAAAACATTTGACATTATTTTACTTCCATACGTGACTCTGATCCGAGAAACAATCCAAACCGTGAGTTTTTTGATCCGTTGCACCCCTACTGCTCAACCATCAGACCAAAAACTCATCAATTCCATGTAATGATTTATTAAAAGATAACACCAGAGAGGAAGCAGCTTTTGTCAGAGAGGAAGCAGCAAATGTTGGTTTTAAGTTCTGAATGATCCATCATGTTGCCACTCTTCAGAGAAGATGAAAAGAGAAGAAATACTTACAATTGGCCTCATTAAATACCCTTTCTCATGATTGGAACCCAATTTTGAGTTCTAATAATTAGTGCTAAAGGTATTGAAATCAATAAAATGACAAGGGTGCCTAAATTTATGCACATTCCTAATTTAGTTTAAATAATTCTTGCACACTTTCCATAAATCATATAAACTTTATTTCACTTCTCAAATATCACTGTGTTTGTCTCCTATATGATATATTTAATTGAAATTTCTTATCCAGACAACCAATGATTTATAAAAGAAAATCATGAAAATTTACAGGGGTGCCCAAACTTTTTCATACCACTGTATGTGCGCAGGCGTGGAGTCTTTCTTCACAAATTGACCTCAACAAATTACTTGTCTGGCCTTAAAAATGTATAACACAGAATTATTTATTGCTTCCGCGTAGCCATGTGAACTGGAATTATTTTGACATTGTATCTGTACAGAGGTAAAGGGAAGGGAAGGAGGCCTTCACAGGGGAGAGACTAGTTGACACTTCAGGGTTGCATTGTCGTCGTGTCCAGGCACAGGTCCTTCATCAGATCTGGATACGGCTTGAATCCGACAGACTGTGGTAAACCTCGGGATAAATAGAGAGACTAATATTACTGTAGACGCCATTCTTCTTATGATGTAACGAGTACATCAGGATTTATGGGAAGTTTTCCTGGTTCCGGCTGACCTAATCTATGCAGCTTAACATTGAATTATAGAAGTTTATATGTTATGTGTATGCTAGGTCAAAGAGATGTGTTTTTTTGTCTAGATTTAAACTGACAGAGTGTGTCTGCTTCCCGGACAATGTTAGAAGGACTGTTCCAAAGTTTTGGCGCTAAATAGGAAAAGGAACTACCGCCAGCAGTCGATTTTGATATTCTAGGTATTATCAACTGGCCGGAATTTTGAGATCGCAATAGACGTGAAGGACTATGCGTTAAGAGCTCGCTCAAGTTCTGGGGAGCTAAACCATTTAGTGCTTTGTAAGTAATCAGCAATATTTTTAAATGTATACGATTGTGATGGCCCAAGCCACACAGGCCAGGCCGGGTAACAGCCAGCAATGGTAATACCAGCACACATGGGTTAAGCATGCAGGCTAAGTTATTTTTTGCAGTTAGCCACACCCCAAACAATTCATGATTTCAAAACACAGATCATATAGTTTATTTCAATTATAATATACATATATTTGCTTTAGCCATACACTGTTTAAATGGAGTGCACACATTTTCACATTGTAGGGTTATGTAAACATTTTCTGTTCTATTAATTATTGTTTCTTTGTTACCATGTTGGAGAGAGGTCTGTCCTGGGGGAAGAAAGGCGTGGCCAAGGGTGGAGGACTGTGATATCCTGTGGCCTGCCAATCAAGCCATACCATGTGCTGGCATGTCGGAGGGGGGTTTTGTGTTTAGTTTGTGTTACTGTGTACTTGTGGTATTTGTCGTCCATTTTGTTTTCCCCTTATGTGTAAATTGGTTTGGCCAAGCCACTATATATGTTCCCTTGCGTCTCATTTAGGGAGGTCAGTTTGTTTAGTTCATATCTTGTTTTGTTGTATGCTGTTTTGAGTATACTTATATTTTGTTGACCTCTTTTATAGGCCTTGTTGTTAACTTTTTGGTTTCTATTGTCTAATATTTTTTTGGGGGTAAATAAAACAAAACCCTATTTTTCAACAAAAACGCCTGTTCTCCTCATTGCCGGACTGTTTGGTCCGTGACAATTGGTGGCAGCGGAGGGATTATCCAGTTGAGGAAACTGCTCTCTGCTCTTCCCTCTTCCAGTTTTTTTTTGGATTCTTTGGTTGGTGATCCCCCAACACTGAAGAAAGATGATAAAGGGAAAAGGTGGAAAAAGACTTGGTGTGTCTACAGCGGCCGACGAGAAGCAAGCCAGTGAAGAGGAAGAAGGTGGAGCCTAAGGAGGGGCTGAGGACAGAGAGGGTAAGGAGCCAACTCTCTCTGACTTGATGGCCATTTTTCAGGCGCACATGGGGCAGCAGGAGGCTCGAGAGGCAAAGCAGAATGAGGCAACTGTGAGACAAGAACAACGTTTTAAAGCTCTTCAACACCAGTTTCAGCTTTTGCAGTTAGAAGTTCAGGCCCGGACATCTGTGGTGCCAAATCCACTTTCGGACGACTCTGATCCTCCAGATAGGGAGGTTCAATCATCCACTATGCACCCTCTGCCAGACCAAGCTGAGCCCATGATGACCACTCAAACAGGGGCAACGGTAGGTCAGTCTTGCTCACAACATAAGCCCAGGTTGGAAAAATTAACTGATAATGATGACATTGAACATTTCCTCATTACATTTGAACGCATTGCTGTAGCATGCAGGTGGCAGAAAGCTGATTGGATTTTTCAGTTAATTCCATTACTAACTGGCAAAACTAGCAGTGCATATGTTCATATGGACAGTGAAGACTCCATTGACTATGATCAGGTAAAATCAGCCAATCTTGCTAAATATGACATTAAAGGGTTAGTTCACCCAAAAATGAAAATTAAGTCATTAATTACTCACCCCCATGCTGTACCAACCCCATAAGACCTTCGTTTGTCTTCGGAACACAAATGAAGATATTTTTGATTAAATGTGACAGCTGGATCACTCCTCCATAGGCTCCCTAAGGGAATGAATCCTGACGGCCCAGAAAGTCAATGAAGAAAATGTTTAAATATTCCATGTCACAACAGTGGCTCAACTATAAGTTTATCAAGCGACGAGAATACTTTTTGTGCGAAAAAACAAACAAAAATAACGACTTTATTCGACTATTCCTTTTCTTCCTTGTAGGCCTGAAACGAGACTTCAAGAGATTTCCACGACGCGCACGGGCGAAAACTTAACTGAAGTAGTTGAAGGAGATCGCAATTCTCGCGCATGCGTCGTGGAAATCTCTTGAAGTCTCGTTTCAGGCCTACAAGGAAGAAAAGGAATAGTCGAATAAAGTCGTTGTTTTTGTTTTATTTCCACACAAAAAGTATTCTCGTCGCTTGATAAACTTATAGTTGAGCCACTGTTGTGACATGGAATATTTAAACATTTTCTTCATTGACTTTCTGGGCCGTAGGGATTCATTTCCTTAGGGAGCCTATGGAGGAGTGATCCAGCTGTCACATTTAATCAAAAATATCTTCATTTGTGTTCCGAAGACGAACGAAGGTCTTACGGGGTTGGTACAGCATGGGGGTGAGTAATTAATGACTTAATTTTCATTTTTGGGTGAACTAACCCTTTAACCCTGAGACCTACAGGCAAAGATTCCGCTCCACAGAGGTGAACCCTGATGAGAGCCCCAAGGAGTTGTATGCAAGGCTCAAGGAGCTTTATGGAAAGTCGGTCCAGCCTAAAGGTAAAACCATCCAGGAAATTAGCGAAGTGATGATACTAGAGCAGTATCTGAGAATGTTGTCTCCTGAGCTGCAGGTCTGGGTCCGAGAGCACGACCCAAATTCAGCCATGGAGGCTGCTAGACTGGCTGAGGTTTTTGTGGCTGCCCGAAAGAAGGGACAACCATGGAGTTATAACTCATGGAGAACTGCGAAGGATAATCGCAAACCAACACACGATCCAGGCACCGGGGTGGGTAAATTCCACATGAAGGAAAGCCAACCAGCTAACAGACCAGTAAAATCCTTAGGGAGGAAGCCAATCTGTTATCTTTGTGGAGTAGAAGGCCATACGAAACCTATGTGCCCTAAAAGCTCAGTTAACATGGCTCAGATGTGCTTTGTACCACGAACTCAGGAGGAACCTGAGCTCAGGAAGGTCCAGTCTATTAAAATGAAAAACATTGAAGTTAATGGGATAATGCTCAAGGCTCTGCTTGATTCCGGAAGTGATCAGACACTTGTGCACAGGAAGTTTGTACCTCCCTATATAATTAGCACAGAAGACACCATACCCATCTGTTGTGTACATGGAAATGAAAAGAGCTATTCAACAGCTGACGTGTACATACAAGTAGATGGGCAAACCTACCTGTTGAATATTGGGGTTGTCGATGGCTTACCTTTTCCTGCTGTGCTAGGGAGAGACCTTCCAGTGCTGTTTGATTTGTTAGAGTCAGACCAACGCCGAAAATGTAATGCAGTTGTTACCAGAGCACAGGCAACGAAATCCAATGACTACTCTGAGACTCTATGTACCCTGCCTTTCTACAATGAGGAGTTGGAGCCAGCACCCGGAAAACTCGCAGACAGCGACGGCAGGAGAAGTTCCAACATACAGTGGTGAAACCACCAACCCATCCTGAACCAGAGTTACCCTTAGGATTTCAAATGCCAGAGAACCTAATCGAAATGCAGAAAGCTGATCCATCTTTAGTGTCTCTCTTTCATAAAGTAGAGGGAAAGGAGCTAGGAGCTGGGCAAGACTCCAACAGAGATGAGTATATTCTGCAAAATGGCATGCTCTACCGTCAACAAGGGTCAGTGTTGCAGTTAGTGGTTCCCCAAGTGACTAGACATACCATACCATGCCACCTGGGTAAGCACAAAACTACAGCACGCATCAAACGTTATTTTCACTGGCCTAGCTTAAGCAGAGAGGTAGCTGAATTCTGTAGAAGCTGCCCTCAGTGCCAAATAACATCAGCTAAAATTCCCTCCAAAGCTCCCCTCTGACCCTTACCCATCATTGGCACCCCATTTGAGCGCTTGGGAATGGATATTGTGGGTCCTGTTGAGAGGAGTAAATTAGGGAACCGGTACATGTTGGTCATAACAGACTATGCTACAAAATACCCTGAAGTTTTTCCACTTAAGTCTATAAAAGCAAAATCAGTGGCTTTCTGTTTGGTGCAGTTCTTTTCCAGAATGGGTCTCCCTTCTGAATTACTAACTGATCAGGGAACTAACTTTATGTCTACACTGCTTAAACAGGTGTACCAGTTACTCGGTATAAGGAGCCTGAGAACCACGCCGTATCACCCTCAAACAGATGGACTGACAGAACGCTTTAACCAGACCCTGAAGCAGATGCTCCGGAAATTTGTCAACGACAGTGGTACAGATTGGGATCAGTGGCTGCCTTTTCTTCTCTTTGCCTACAAGGAAGTACCCTAGCCTCCACTGGTTTTTCTCCCTTTGAACTTTTGTACGGGCATGAAGTACGAGGTCCACTCTCGCTGCTGAGAGAGATTTGGGAGGGAGGCAAAGGGAAAGGGGAATCAATTAATATAATATCCCATGTTGTTCAGATGAGAGAGCGGCTGGAAAGGATGAGCGAACTCGCCCAAGCACATATGGTGGAGGCCCAGCAACAGCAGAAGTCCTGGTATGACCGGTCAGCCCGGCAGAGATCTTTCAACCCGGGACAGAAGGTGCTAGTGCTCCTCCCCAGTGATGGCAACAAACTCCTGGCAAAGTGGCAGGGGCCGTTTGCGGTATTAAAGAAACTTGGGCCCACCACATACCAGGTGGCAACCCCAGGGCGGCCGCGGTCAAGCAGGACACTTCACATAAATCTCCTGAAGGAGTGGGTGCAGCGACCTGAACAAAAAGAAGTGATGCTTATTAGAGGTGTGCAAGAGGAGGAGGAAGTGGACAAACAGTACTTGCCTTCAGCTGGGTTTCAGGGGACCACAACCTCAACCACCTCTCCGAAGAAAAGCAGCTTCAGGTGAGAGAAATCTGTAATCACGAAGTATTCCAGGAGAATCCTGGGAGGACCGATATGGTTGAACATGACATTGTTGTTAAGGAGGGTGCTTCGGTGAGGAGACTTAGTTACAGGATTCCTGAACGCCTGCTGGCCTCACTGAATAAGGAGATAGACCCAATGCTGTCCCTGGGGATCATTGAGTCTTCAAGAAGTGAGTGGTGTAACCCAGTGGTCCTGGTGCCAAAGAAGGACGGAAGCATGAGGTTCTGCATCGACTTCAGGTACCTGAATTCCATTTCTCAGTTTGATTCATATCCCACACCGAGAACTGATGAATTGTTGGAACGATTGGGGAAGGCAAAGTACTTGACCACAATAGATCTGTGTAAAGGTTACTGGCAGGTTCCACTCACTGAGCGGTCCAGGTATTTGACAGCCTTCAGGACTCCATGGGGTCTCTTCCAGTTTACTGTCATGCCATTTGGTTTGCATGGGGCTCCAGCCACCTTCCAGAGGCTCATGGACCAGGTACTGTGTGGTTTCACTGATTTTGCAGCTGCATATCTGGATGACATTGTCATTTACAGTACCACCTGGGAGGACCACTTGGAACATCTGCAAGCTGTCTTGGATCGTCTCCATTCTGCCGGGCTGACCATAAATGCATCAAAGTGTGTCTTCGCTGCTGCAGAGACGGAGTACCTTGGTCACATCATTGGAAATGGGGTGATAAGGCCACAGGTAAACAAGATCCAGGCCATAGAATCATGTCCGTTGCCACACACAAGGAAGCAACTTCGGTCTTTCTTGGGCATGGCAGGCTTCTATCAGCGCTTCATCTTACAGTTCTCCAATAGAGCAGCTCTTCTCACAGACATGACAGGATCTCGGTGTCCCAACCAGATCCAGTGGACGGAGGAGGCAGTGGCAGCTTTCCAGGAGATCCAGCAATCACTAAGTAAGGAACCAGTTCTGTATAGTCCATACTTTGATGACGACTTTATTCTGCAAACAGATGCTTCCGATAGGGGTCTGGGGGCGGTGCTTCTCCAGGGACCACCAGATGACCGCCATCCAGTTGCCTATATCAGCCGGAAAATGTTCCCCAGAGAGGTGCGCTATTCAACGGTGGAAAAGGAGGCGCTGGCTATAAAGTGGGCTCTCGACTCCTTCCGTTATTACCTCCTGGGCAGAGAATTCACCCTTGAGACAGACCACAAAGCTCTTCAGTGGATGGAACGAATGAAGGACACTAATGGCCGGATTACTCGTTGGTATCTGGCACTACAACCTTTCCGCTTCATCATCCAGCACATCCCTGACAAAGAGAACATAACCGCAGACTACTTCTCTCGCAGTACCAGCGAGAGTCCTTAAGGGGGGGGGGGGTGTGATGGCCCAAGCCACACAGGCAAGGCCGGGTAATAGCCAGCAATGGTAATACCAGCACACATGGGTTAAGCATGCAGGTTAAGTTATTTTTTGCAGTTAGCCACACCCCAAACAATTCATGATTTCAAAACACAGATCATATAGTTTATTTCAATTATAATATACATATATTTGCTTTAGCCATACACTGTTTAAATGGAGTGCACACATTTTCACATTGCTGTTTTGAGTATACTTATATTTTGTTGACCTCTTTTATAGGCCTTGTTGTTAACTTTTTGGTTTCTATTGTTTAATATTTTTTGGGGTAAATAAAACAAAACCCTATTTTTCAACAAAAACGCCTGTTCTCCTCATTGCCAGACTGTTTGGTCCGTGACAACGATGTTTGATAGGGAGCCAATGCAGTGTTGACAGAACCGGGCCAATATAGTCATACTCCCTAGATCTGGTAAGAACTCTAGCTGCTGTGTTTTGGACCAGCTGTAGTTTGTTTATTAAGCGTGCAGGGCAACCACCCATAATAGCATTACAATTATCTAGCCTTGAGGTCATGAACGCATGAACTAATTGTTCCGCATTTCCCAATGAGAGCATATGGCGTATTTTAGATATATTTTTAAGATGGAAAAATGCAGTTTTACAGATACTAGACACGTGACTTTCAAAAGAAAGGTTGGTATCAAAGAGCACACCCAGGTACCTAACCGACGACGAAGACTTAACAGAGCAGCCATCAAGTGTTAGACAGTATTCTAGGTTATTACGTGTGGAAGTTTTTTGTCCAATAATTAGAATCTCTGTTTTTTCAGAATTTAGTAGTAGGAAATTACTAGTCATCCAATTTTTTGTATCAGCTATGCATTCCGTTAATTTTGTGAATTGGTAAGTTTCATTAGGTTTTGAAGAAATATACAGCTGAGTATCATCGGCATAACAGTGAAAGCTAACTCCATGTTTCCTAATGATATCTCCTAATGGTAGCATGTACAGAGTGAACAGCAACGGTCCTAGTACTGAGCCTTGTGGTACGCCATACTGAACTTGTGATCGATAAGACATCTCTTCATTTACTGCTACAAACTGATAACGGTCATATAAGTATGATTTAAACCATGCTAGTGCAATTCCACTAATGCCAACATAGTTTTCTAGTCTATTTAAAAGAATGTTGTGGTCAATTGTGTCAAATGCAGCACTAAGATTAAGTAACACTAATAGAGAGATACAACCACGATCGGATGATAAGAGCAAATCATTTGTGACTCTAATGAGAGCGGTCTCAGTGCTATGGTACAGTCTAAATCCGGACTGAAAATCCTCGCAGATATCATTTCTTTCTAGAAAGGAACACAGTTGTGAAGATACTGCTTTTTCTAATATCTTTGACAGAAAAGGCAGATTCTTTGACAGAAAAGCCAGTGACAAATATATCACTCCGAACTCTGGTATCTTGGACTATTTAAAGTCTGGAGACGAAGTCATGGCAGATCGTGGGTTCTTGATTCGTGATTTACTGTTTGAAAAAAGGGTCAAATTGGTTCTGCCTGCTTTCACAAGAGGGGGTGCTCAGCTAACTGAGGAACAAGTCACAGCAACTCGCAGGATTGCAAATGTACGGATTCATGTTGACAGGGCAATCAGGCGACTTAAAGTATACAAGATCTTGTCTCAAGTGATACCAATAAACATGACCCCCAAAATTGAAAAATCCTCAGAATCTGTGCGGCCCTCGCAAACTTAAGGGGTGATCTCATCCGTGAGCAGTGTTGGGCAGTAACGCGTTACTAGTAACGCGTTACTGTAACGTAGTTACTTTTGACAGTAACTAATACTGTAACGCATTACTTTTTAAATAAATTAACTCCGTTACCGTTACCATATGGCGCGTTGTCCGTTACTTTTTAAAATTAATTAGTTGCTGGAGCGGCTGAGAAGTGTGCGCTGTCATTACACAGTACGAGAGCACTGAAGAGACTGCTAGCATTATACAGAGCGAGAGGACACCTGAGGACACATAACAAACTCACTGGCTGAGTTGTTTACGTACACGTGAGGCAGCGCGAGCACGGAGATTACAAGCTGCACGGAGAGCGCTGAGCACTTGATGCGCATTTAAAACACAGACAGCGAAACGGTATGAATACAGAACACTTAAGTACACATTGCCATATCATTATAAAGTAGGCTAATTAATTTTTTGACTAGATGCTGCATCAGCAGAGAAAGAACAGAAGCTTGCCGTCGAGTCTGAGAGGAATAACATTAGTAACGGCTAACTTACCTCAAGCGATTAAAGCAATGTGACAAAAACACACGCAGACCTGACCCACATGTTTTATGTCGCAATTGTTACCATCTATTTGCATTAGTTTATATCCAGCTGGTCACTTTTATGCATTCATTAGCCGGCGAAGTTGTATTTTTAAAACTAGTGACGTGATTGATTGCTTACAAATATGTTCATGCAGCCGACATCAAGTCTAATGAAGTGTTCTAAAATTTAAGCAAATAAAGTGAAAGACTGTACATGTAATATAGGTCTACATTTACGTAATTTTAATGTTCTGGCCTTTGCAGATATTTAAATATGGCCATCTTCTTTAAGCTTGAATCATATAAATGGTAACACTTTACAATAAGATTACAATTTAAGCATTAAATATGGTTAATAAATGTTGTAGAAGTATCATTCATTGTTAGATGTATTTGTATCTCCTTAGTTAATGTAGGCCTACTATGAACTAACAAGAATGATCAAGGTACAATTGTATTGCTCAAATATTAATTCATGCAGTAAAAACCACAGTGGTAAAAACGTATACTATCAGCTGCATGAACATATCAATGTTGAGAAAGCAAACAAGTCACTAGCTTTAAAAATGCTTGTTTTGTTATTTATTTCAGAAATCCTTGATATATTCAGTTTGTGCTAGTCTGACTTAAATAAAATAGTGTTTAAAAATTACTTTCTGTTTAAGTCAGTTTTGTGTTTGTATAGACCATAACGCATAAAAGGGCATTAATGGGAACATTTAAGAACTTTCTTTAAAAAAGTAACTAAAAAGTTACTTTTAACAGTAACGCATTACTTTTTGGTGTAAGTAATCAACAAAGTAATTGAGTTACTTTTTGAATGAAGTAACTAGTAACTGTAACTAGTTACTATTTCTTAGTAACTAGCACAACACTGTCCGTGAGTGATAAGTGACAGCGGTGATGTTCTGATGTTGTAGTTGCATCTGCGCGCAGACACACACACACACACACACACTTTAAACATCTACATAAATTGCTCCTGTATATTTCATATTGACACTCGCTGCCTTTTGTAAATTTTTACTGTTTATATTTACTCTTTGTATGAAACTTCTTGTTATTTTTTGTGTACAATAGATTTTAACAGATTTGCATACAATTTTAAATGAACAACATGCTGTATTTGTACATATCCACTTATGTACAACAATACTTTAAATGTAAGGAATTGATTGTGTTAAAAAAAAAAGAGTTTTCATACTGTTAACAGCAGCAGCACAACACAGTTGTTTTGTGATTTGAATAAAATGTTTCTGAAAGATATTTTCTATGAATTCATTATGCTCATGTATCTGTTTTGCAGTTTCAGTCGCTGACCAATAAATTCATCCACAAGCTGGGGCAACATGGTTGAGAAATAAAATCTCTTCAGATCTCCTACCCTCTCCAGAACATAGCATCCGCTCATCAAATTGTACAGTGAGCATAACTGTGTCATTAGGGCTCCAGATCAACAATTTGGCCATCTTCAGACCGGCACAAAACATGCCTAATTGTACCTGCATGTAATATCCTCGGCTACTAGGGGTGTAACGGTACACAAAAATCACGGTTCGGTACGTACCTCGGTTTTAAAGTCACGGTTCGGTACGTTTTCGATACAGCAAAAAGAAAAAATGCCAGAGAAATGTCCTATTTGTTAAAAGAAAAAATATTTGTAAATAACTGAGTTTTCCTACATCTTGAAACTTTCAGGTTTATAAATGGGGGTCATCTTTGAAGGATGAACAAATAATGTTTTGGTCATCACATTAAAAATAACATTTAAATATATAAATTTATTTATATATTATTTGAGTTTTGAAGTGCTGGAAAAAGATGTGTGAAGTACTTGAAAGCATTTCACTATTCCAGCCAAACTGGTTACAGTTAGTGTTACTATATTAAATCCATGGTGAATGTTGCTGGTCTGTGGACGTAAAGTATTAGTTCATTCACGGCACAAAGTTTCTCCTGGTTTCCACGTCAGCGCTGTTTGATCTAATAGAGATCTACGGTTAATAACGGAGAAATGTGAATGCTTCTCACTAGATCTCACAGCGATGTTATTACTTCAGTGGCGAATTCAAATGTTTTCTTTACTGGATCTCTTAGCGCTGTGTTGTAACAGTGTCGCTTGATCGAGATCGGCTTGCGCTGCACAGATGTTGCTGGCCCGAACTGATAAACGATCCGTGAAGCACATAATGAGTAGCGCAGTTTCGTTCCGCTTTCATTACGCTTGCCATTTGATGTTGCGCAACGTTGTGGTGGTCGCGCCAGCGCGAATTTTGTCGGCAGGAAAAATGGTCCAAGGAATCGTTCGGTTTGTATGGTACCGAACCGGAAGCCTCGAACCGAAACGGTTCAATACGAATACATGTACCGTTATACCCCTATCGGCTACCTGTTTTCTGAAGTTGTGGTACTCCATCTACTAGCTTGACATCACTGCAGTTATTAGGGGTGGCACGGTACATGAAAAAACATCCGAACCGTTCGGTTCGCTTGTCTCGGTTCTGAGCGTGTGTGTGTCTCACGGTTCGACGCATGCAATGTAGCCTCGTGCCCGTATATGACCTCAGAAGTGTTTCCTTTTCGCGCGAAATAAGACGTGTGTGGACATACATATACGAGGCTTGTTCGACTTGAACCGGCGCTGCACAGAGCGATCGGCGCGAGCGCGACGGCTCCGTATGCTTTTCAATCACTCTCGCGAGTCGCGGTACTTTGATGTCATTCACCGATAGCTCTGTCTAGCGCTGGTTCAAGTCGAACACGCCAGTGAGAGTGGAGTATGGAGCGCTGCAGGTCACGTCACGCGGAGAAGTTGCAAGTGGGAGAGATAAGGAAGGCTAACCGGAGTTGGAGGATGCGCCAGCGTCGTATAAGTCCGGTGTGTGGGAACATTTTGGATTGCATGTTATGAGATATAGCAGCTACAGTGGCACTTTAAGTTTAGATAAGAACTCCAGTCATATGTTTCCAAATACTGCACTTTAATTTCAAGTGAAAAAAAGTGTATCCTCACTCTCAGGGAATAGAAGCATTGTTGATACTGTTTTTGTGTTGAGGTTGAACTTCTGTTACACTTTATGATTATGGCCGTTGCTATTGTAGCCTAATTATAGGCAATTATGTTTCATGTATTTTTACTTATTTAAAAGACAGCGTTTTAAGACTTCCTCTCTTTTTCTTTTAAAAGATAATATTTTTGTAAGAGCTAAACTTAAGTTGGCAGTTTGATAAATGCAAGTTAATTTTTAATCTTTGTGTGCTAAAAATGCACATAAGTTCCTGTAGAGATAGTGATACACATTCTACTTTTTTTGCCAAATAAACGAAAAGCATGTCATCAATGTCTTCTCTCTTGCTGTATCAAAATGTCACCTAGCTTTCCTCGGAGATGGTCCCAATAATGTACTTAAAGTCAAGTCAAATTCAGTTTGTGCATGATTGCATGATATAACATTTTTGTTAATACTGTATCCTAAATTGTGGATAATTAAGCTATATATCATATGCTGAAGTACATTTCTGGAGTGTTAAAGATTAAAAGAAAAAATAACAACAAGAACCGTACAGAACCAAAAACCGTGACCCTAAAACCGTGATACAAACCGAACCGTGGGTGTTGTGAACCGTGCCATCCCTAGCAGTTATGGTCAAGTTGATACAAGAGGGTAGAATGGAGTTTACTCGAGACGGGACATTTTATTTCGAGTAGGACAATTACCCCATCTGGGCTGGCTGACAACCATGGCTCTATGACACTAACAATGATGGCCCTTTGTGTAATACTCTTGCCTTGCTCTCGAAGTGCATTACCAGCAACCACATAATTTTCCTTACCATCATTTGTAGCATAGTTGCCATGAAAGGAGGGGTAGAGGTGCTCTGCCATAAACTTATCAGGATTGATGGATGCTCTAGAACAGTGGTCTCAAACTCGCGGCCCGCGGGCTGATATTTTGTGGCCCCCTACTTGACATTAAAGTTTAATGTTAGTGTGGCCCGTCGTTGCGTGTGCCGCGTTTTTTTTAATTTATTTTTTATCCCTTATGGCCTACCATAGATAGTCTCGTGACAGCTTACGGTGGGTTTGTTGTCAATAGACAACCGCAAAGTACAACCATACTGCGCCTGGAAAAAATGAGCGCGTCGCTTCAATTATGAGCGCGCTTGCCGCGCGCCTACATTTAAAATAACGAACTTGAGCACGCAAAATATGTGAGCGCGATATGTGAACAGGCCCCTGCGAGCTACCACCAATCAGGCCACGAGCTACTGGTAGATCGCAAGCGTCGTGTTAGAGACCCCTGCTCTAAAACAATGTGAGAATAATAATTTTGAGCTTGTAATATGTGTCCAACAGGTTGATAAGAAGGATTGCTTTGATTTGTGCAAAGTCAGTAATTTGCCTGAGACACTATACATGTGTAGAAAGAATTCAATAAGACCGGCAGACATGACTGCAAATATTTGTATTTCAAAAGCAATAATTGTTTTTCTAAGTATAATAAAAGGAAATGTGCCTTCCAAAAAAACATTCAATATCATATTGAAAATAAAAAGGACATGAGCAAATATAAGAATCACAAAGATGTGTTATAAGGAAAAGACAAAGAAAGTTTGTAAAATGAACTTCAACTGTCAGAAGGACAGCTCATGAAGAACCAATCATGTACAGAAAGGAATGCTCAAATTCAGAGGAACAGTTCAGAAGAAACTTTAATAATAAAGATTGAGAAGATTGGATCAGTTGTGCTCCTTTTTTGGAATACTTGAATACTATTTTATTGTTGAATACTTGATGCAGCCCAGCCTGACCCAGACTCTACCACAAGCGGCCCCCAGTTAATTTGAGTTTGAGACCCCTGCTCTAGAAGGAACCTTTTTAGCTGAACTTGCAGTTATTCTCAATTTTCTTGCATTGTGCCACAAATCAGAAGAACTCTGCTCCCTTGTTTCAGATTCTAAAGTAGAAGCCTGTGGACTGCTAACTTGAACATACAACTCATAGAAACTTTTACATGTTTCACATGTGAGATCAGAACCGGCATGGGTTTGATGGGGTCTTAAAAATCTTGCATCTACTGCAGTATTTGCAAGGCTACAGGGTTGCACTTCTGGTTTTACACTGTAACACTTGCCCAATAGACTGTTTTTTAACAGGAAAAGTGGCTTTGTTGGGTCTTTGTCTACATTATTTATAAATTCTGCATGTGACATTTCTTTTGTCCATGTCAAAATGGCGGCGCGCACGCACGCAGCGGCTTACAGCTCTCGCCTTTGGTGCATTCTTGTTTGTTTTTCTGTTTGGTGTTCTTTGTTTGTTGCTTCTAAGAAGCACAATTACAGCCGTCAGAATTTATTAGACATCGGATTTCAACACAAGATTGCAGTCACACTTGACTTCTCTCACACACACAATATCCCGAAGGATATCACCAGACCACCGGGATCTCCGTGGATTGTTGTCGGTCCTGGCAGACGACGCAGACGGCGACGGGAAAGAAAACAAAAGCGGGGCTGCAGGGCCGGACTTCTTGCGAGACTCAGAAAACAACCGCATAAGCCTCCTCTACCAAGTATGTTTCTCACTAATGCAAGATCTATGGCTCATAAAATGGACGAACTGAAGCTTTCTATCGCCGGGAATCACTATATCCGCGATTGTTGCATTATGATAGTATCTGAGACCTGGCTTCACCCAAGGATCCCAGACCCCGCAGTGCAGCTAGAGGGACACACTTTACATCGCTGGGACAGGAACAACGACTTTGGTAAGAGCAAAGGGGGTGGTGTGTGTATATTCGTGCACAATGACTGGTCAAACAATAGCATATTTTTAGATAGTCACTGTTCTCCGGACCTGGAATTCATGACTGTCAAATGCCGACCGTTCTTTTTACCGCGAGAGCTAACAGTAGTGATTGTCACCGCTGTTTACATACCACCCGATGCAAATGTTAGCACAGCTCTCGCTCTCTTGCTAGATGCTATAAATAAACAGCTATGTGCTCATCCCAATGGAGTACACATCATAGCTGGAGATTTTAACCAGGCAGATTTGAAAACAGTACTTCCACATTTCTTTCAACATGTTAAATGTCCGACCAGAGGAGATAACACACTGGACCGTGTGTATACCAACATTAAACATGCATATAGAGCTATTCCTCTCCCTCACTTAGGCCTTTCAGACCACCTCTCTCTGCTTCTTACTCCAGCATACATCTCATACAGAAGATGGAAAACACCACTCACAAAAACTGTTTCTATGTTGTCCGAAAATGCACTCTCTCAGCTCCAGGACTGCTTTTTACATACTGACTGGGAAGTCTTTAAACACCCTGACCTGGCTGTTCACACTGAGGCGGTATTGGCATACATCAAGTACTGCATGGACAACGTCACAGTGAATAAAATCATTCGGGTTTTTCCAAATCAGAAGCCTTGGATGACCAGCCAAGTCTATAAGCTCCTTAAAGATCGGAAAGCTGCTTATAGGTCAGGTGATAGAGCTCTTTACAGTGCTGCTAGAGCCAACCTGAAGAGAGGGATTAAGGATGCGAAGAAGGACTACAAAAATAAGGTAGAAGATCATTTCACAGATGGCAAACCAAGACAGGTATGGCAGGGATTCCAGCACCTAACAAACTTCAGAGGCAGCAGCTTTGCAGCTGGAAGCAGCTCGGCTCCACTAGCAGAGGAACTGAGCTGCTTCTTTGCTCGCTTTGATAAACCACAGCTGAAAAATACCACATCACTTCAGTCTACAACAGACTGTGGTATCCCTCCATTCACTGTCCAGGAGCATGAAGTGAGGCGGGTGTTTAAAACAGTGAATACACGGAAAGCCTCTGGCCCCGATGGCATCCCATGTGCTAACCAGCTTTCAGGAGTCTTCACAAACCTTTTCAACCTCTCTCTGACACAAGCTGTAATTCCATCCTGCATGAAATCTTCCATAATTATCCCCATACCAAAGAAATCAGCCACAGATAACCTCAATGACTATCGCCCTATTGCCCTTACACCGATCATCACAAAGTGCCTTGAGAGGCTGGTGTTGCACCATCTGAGAACCTGCCTCCCTTTCATTTTTGATGAACATCAGTTTGCTCATAGAGCTAACAGATCAACTGAGGATGCAATAGCCATAGCTCTCCATAATGCGCTGTGCCATTTGGAACATCAGGAGAGCTATGTGAGGATGCTTTTCATTGATTATAGCTCAGCTTTCAATACTATCATACCGGACATTCTTTTCTGCAAACTCACAGACCTGGGCTTCCCCTTACTCACTTGCAATTGGATCAGGAATTTCCTGACTGACCGCCCTCAGACTGTTAAACTTGGCCCTCATTTCTCTTCCACCCGCACGCTCAGCACTGGCTCCCCTCAAGGGTGCGTGCTGAGCCCAATTCTATACTCTCTTTATACGTATGACTGCCGCCCAGTCCATCACCAGAATAACATCATCAAATTCGCAGATGATACTACAGTGGTGGGACTAATTTCAAAGGGGGACGAGGCTGCCTACAGAAATGAGATCATGAGATTGTCAGAGTGGTGTCTAGCCAATAACCTGGCACTAAATACCACCAAAACAAAGGAAATCATCCTCGACTTTAGAAGGCACAGGGCAGACCCCGCTCCTCTTTACATCAATGGAGACTGCGTAGAGAGGGTTCAAACATTCAAATTCCTTGGTACAACCATCTCAGCAGACCTCAAATGGTCAGCCAACACCACAGCAATCATCAAGAAGGCACAGCAACGCCTTCACTTCCTGAGTGTTAAAGAGGAACAATCTAAAGGAGAAGCTGCTGGTGACCTTCTATCGCTCTGCAGTGGAGAGCCTCCTGACATACCATATTTCAGTATGGTACTGTTGCTGTACTGAGGCAGAGAGGAAGGGAATACAGCGGACTATCAACACCGCGCAGAGGATCATTGGATGCCCTCTTCCCTCCCTGAAGGACCTTTACAATTCCCGCTGCCTCAGCAGAGCCCAGAACATCGAAAAAGATCACTCCCATCCTGGTTCCCATCTGTTTAACTTGTTGCCCTCTGGTAGGCGATACAGATGTTTTAAATCTAGGACAAAAAGACTCAGGGACAGCTTTTTCCCAAGAGCTGTGGTTGCACTGAACACACATATGCAGTGAACTTTTTGGTATGTACTGACCTCTTTCCAAGCACAATGGGCGTAAATATTTTAATACATCTCTTTGTACTATGTATTTTATGTACTCGTACTTACTTACCTAATGTATTTTTTTTATGTATTTGTCTTTTTTATGTACCATGCACCTTATGCAGAGGCTTTGCAATTTCGTTGTACCTTGTGTACAATGACAATAAAGTATAAAGTAAAAGTGACACATATTGTGGGGTGTTTGGTAGTGGTTGAGCACCTGACATACTAATCCTAAATCCTGTGCTGGCTGAAGTTTATGTCCCTCAATCGTTTTGGCTCAAGGTTCCTGACTGTCCCTGCATTCCCCCTGCGCTGCTCATCTGTACATGCAAGCCCTGTCTTCCCAGTAGTAACTGCATTCTCAACCTGTAATGAGCACATGCACCTAATTCGGTTACCAGAGTCTGATCTATATCCTATTTGCCATGTGTTTCAGATTGTGTCATCCCCACATCGCTAAACTAAATAGAAAAAAAACATTCATCAAAAGTGATCTGATCACGTTATTTTTATTAAATCACAGATAAAAACAAAATTAACATTTTTTTCTTCATACCTATAGGATAGCTGCTGCATGACTGCACGATCTCCCTAATCCAGCAATACATGAACATCCGACAGTCTCTATCATCCCCGACTGCTGCAGCATAACCCACGCAATAAGCTTAGGCTGGTTAGCACTTTGACTCCTGTCTACCTCTGCTTTCAAAAAGACATAGTCTCCGTCCTTTAGTAAAGAAATGAGCCCGACTTTATTACTATAGAAGTAATTGAAGGCCTCGGTGCTTTTGTAATTGCGCATCTCCTCACGATCTACACCTTCCGAAAAGATTAAATAATTAATGATGTGAATATGGCTAACTCCTGGCCATAGCTTCATGTCATCCACCCAACCTGTCAATTTTGAGGGATGTGGCACTCTGATACGGTCGCCTTCACGATCTTTTGAGATTTCATCGGCGGTGTGTAACCACCGACTACTTCCCATCTTGACCGAACAATTATCTAAGTTACTACTTTAATCAATTAAAAAATATCACCATAGCCTTTATGCTAGTGCTCGCATGTTATGTAAACAAACACTTCAACCGGAAGTAGAAAACCGTTTAGTCCGTTGAACCCGCTATGAATCATGGGAAATAGAACGGGCAAAGAATAAAGTGGATAGCAATGAATGAACTGAATTTTTCCTCAAGGAGACTACAATGCACTGCCTAATGCGATACTGTAGTAGACGGTCGCATAGTTATAATTTTCTCCCTGATATTATCAATGTTGTAAATAAAGAAGTTCATAAAGTCATTACTGCTTGTAACCGTCTGGGGTTGAAGCTTTATTTTTCGTTAATTTAGCCAGTTTCAAATAAATACCTAGGGTTTTGTTTATTTTCTTCTAATAGGGTTGAAAAATAAGCAGATCTAGCAGTTTTTAAGGCCTCTTTGTACGCAATCGTGCTCTCTTTCCATTAAATGTGAAAAAAACTCTGGCTTTTTTCTGGCTGCTCTCTTAAAGGGTTAGTTCACCCAAAAATGAAAATTAAGTCATTAATTACTCACCCCCATGCTGTACCAACCCCGTAAGACCTTCGTTCATCTTCGGAACACAAATGAAGATATTTATGATTAAATCTGAGAGGTTCATGACTGCTACATAGGCTGCCTAAGGGAATGACACTTGACGGCCCAGAAAGTCATTAAAGAAAATGTTTAAATATTTTGTGTTAAATATTTCGCAACAGTGGCTCAACTATAAGTTTATCAAGCGACGAGAATACTTTTTGTGCGAAAAAAACAAACGACTTTATTCGACTATTCCTTTTCTTCCTTGTAGGCCTGAAACGAGACTTCAAGAGATTTCCACGACGCATGCGCGAGAATTGCGATCTCCTTCAACTACTTCAGTTAAGTTCGCGTGCGTCGTGGAAATCTCTTGAAGTCTCGTTTCAGGCCTACAAGGAAGAAAAGGAATAGTCGAATAAAGTCGTTATTTTTGTTTGTTTTTTCGCACAAAAAGTATTCTCGTCGCTTGATAAACTTATAGTTGAGCCACTGTTGCGACATGGAATATTTAAACATTTTCTTTAATGACTTACTGGGCCGTCAAGTTTCATTCCCTTAGGGAGCCTATGTAGCAGTCATGAACCTCTCAGATTTAATCAAAAATATCTTCATTTGTGTTCCGAAGACGAACGAAGGCCTTACGGGGTTGGTACAGCATGGGGGTGAGTAATTAATGACTTAATTTTCATTTTTGGGTGAACTAACCCTTTAAGGGCCTGAGTGTGTACTAACAGTACTAACTCTGATAGAAAATCAGCAAATTCTTTGATAAAGTCTGTGTATAGTGCCCTGGTGGCCTGTAGGCTACACAGTAGCCAGCACAAATCTCAAATGTGATTTATCGTTTACACTATATATTTTTACATTAAAGGGTTAGTTCACCCAAAAATGAAAATTAAGTCATTAATTACTCACCCCCATGCTGTACCAACCCCGTAGGACCTTCGTTCGTCTTCGGAACACAAATGAAGATATTTTTGATTAAATGTGACAGCTGGATCACTCCTCCATAGGCTCCCTAAGGGAATGAATCCCTATGGCCCAGAAAGTCAATGAAGAAAATGTTTAAATATTCCATGTCACAACAGTGGCTCAACTATAAGTTTATCAAGCGACGAGAATACTTTTTGTGCGGAAATAAAACAAAAATAACGACTTTATTTGACTATTCCTTTTCTTCCTTGTAGGCCTGAAACGAGACTTCAAGAGATTTCCACGACGCATGCGCGAGAATTGCGATCTCCTTCAACTACTTCAGTTAAGTTCTCGCGCGTGCGCGCGTCGTGGAAATCTCTTGAAGTCTCGTTTCAGGCCTACAAGGAAGAAAAGGAATAGTCGAATAAAGTCGTTATTTTTGTTTGTTTTTTCAGGATTCATTCCCTTGGGGAGCCTATGGAGGAGTGATCCAGTGATTTGTGTTCCGAAGACGAACGAAGGTCTTACGGGGTTGGTACAGCATGGGGGTGAGTAATTAATGACTTAATTTTCATTTTTGGGTGAACTAACCCTTTAAGCACCAACACTTCAAAAGAATTATATTTGAAACAAGACTTCAAAGTAATTCTGGAAATATTACAATAAATTACAGCAACACCTCCCCCTTTGCCTTTCAGATGAGGCTCATGTTTATAACAGTAATCTTGGAGGGTGGACTCATTTAAAGTAATGTAATCGTCTGGTTTTAGCCAGATTTCTGTCATACACAGAACATATAGGTTTGTGGTAAGGTTCAAATGTTGAGGAAGGAAGAAGACAGGGGTCGGCGTGACTGGGACTCTCGTTTATTAAATAAATAAACAAAACAAAAGGAGGTGCGTAGTAGCGCATTCACCGTGCCACAGCGTGACAACACAATCACGGCAAAACACACAAAACAGCTTTCAGGCAGGTATTCTTTCAGGCAGGGAGCCGTTCGCGAGGTCCCAGTCCACTCTCTCTCTCACTCTCTCGTTCCAGCCGGCTTATTTGCGGTCTCTCCACGCCAATTACTGCAATCAGACACAGGTGTTCATCATCTGCACTTGACCTACTTACTCACCGCAATGCTCCCGCCTCTTTCTCCCGCTATAGACTTCGCAAAACCACGCCCCCCTCGCCACAAGGTTATAATCTGTAATAATATCATTAACAATTGCTTTTGAAGTAAGGTATCCAATATTCAGCAATCCTAGCTTTATCATTTGTTCATCTGTATTATGCTGTATCTGTTTTTTTATTTGTTGAACATCAATTACATTTTTACCCTTAAATGGGTTTGGGAGTTTTTTGTATTTCCTAATTCGGGGAACAGACACAGTCTCTATATGACGATATCTAAGTGAAAGAGTCTATGTGATGGGATTTATCTGACCTCAGTGAACAGACTGACATCTGTTCAGGAAGAACAGCTCGTTCCGTACGTCATACATCATTACGCTATGTCCATGTCACTGCACATGCGCAGTCCTTTCAGTTTCGATTTTCACAAGTGTTTACATGTTCTCTGAATTGGATTAGAAAAGGAATAAACCACCCCTTTCAATCCAATCGAAATTTAATTTGGATCGAGCTCAATCGGATCGGTTAAAGTGTTTACATGAAGGCTTTTCAGTCCGATTGAGCAGTCAATACTATTACTAACGGATTATTTGGTTGCATGTAAACAGCCACTGTTTCTTCTGCTCTCTTAGGCCCTGTTCACACGAGAACGCTCACGGTGAAAACGTAAAAATATTTTATCGAATGTGCCTTTCGTTTACACGGCGACGGTGGTTTTGGGGCTTAAAAATACAAAAAAAAGTGACACCACCCTCCAGAGTGGAAATCTTAAAAACGCTCCACCGTCGCGTTCCCGTGTAAAGGGTAAAAACGCAAAAGTCTGCTAGACAGTGAAGGTTGTACGCAGGCGCGCGGACTTGGTGTTGTTGTGTGGCAGTGCTTCACATTGCCACCTGGAGTGCATACTACATCGCATTTCACACACTTTTGCGTCACCATATGCACGCAGATTTCCCACCCATAACGGTGGGAAAAAGTAATAAAAAGTGATAACGCAACGCCACTTTTGCGTTTTCTCTTCAGATCGTTTCCGTGTAAACATAGCCTTATATGGTTTGGTCTCTGCAGCACACTCAATGATGAGCATCGGCTGTGGCCAATTAGCGACTGCTAAGCAAGCATAGTGAGAGAGAGACAGGGAAAGGGGAAAAAACACATGGCTACATAAACAAACCTTAAACATTAAATACCTTACGGCCTCAGGACGTAACACCAGACATCCCTTTTTGTGTCAAAATATTTGTGTTTAATTAGCTCTCTGATTCTTTCTCACATAATCTCACTCGGGCATCACAGGTATAGTAGTTTGGTGGCTTCAGTCACAAGCAGATCTTGCAATATTTCATGGAAAGGAGAGAGTCTGAGTCACATCAGCTAATCACTGGGCTGCTTCAAGGTTCTGAGCTTGGTCCTCTTCACTTCTTCATTTACACATCCTCACTGGCCATGATCATAAAGCCACATGGCTTCTCCTGCTGCTATGCACATGATTCAAAGCTCTATTAGTCATTTAAACCTGATGATCTCACTGTCTCTGATCGTATTTCTGCCTGCTTTTCGGGCTTCTCCGCTTGGATGAAGGACGTCATATCCAACTCAACCTTGTAAAGATGGAGCTCCTTGTAATCTCTGCAAAACTACCTCTACTAGTCAGTTGAACACATCACCGTTCAACTAGGGTCTACAGCACTAATGCAACCCAGGATAGCAAGGAACCTAAGTGCTGTGTTAGATGACCAACTGAACTCTCCACCTGCATTTTTACAACACCCCAGTGAAGTAGGTGTGCTTGAGTGGTAAGCCTTCCAGCAAGTGTGACTAAAGCCTTGTTTATACTCGACGCTTCCGCAAGAGCGCGTAGATGCGTCGCGTAAAATGACGTCATTGCGGTGTGGGCGGTCGTGCGCGTTGGGTGCGCAAGACCCTATTTCGCCTGGCGGTGTGCACGGCACTTTTTATAACATCGCGCGCGGCGCCGCAACCGAAGATGAACGACTTCAAGCCGAATCTGGCCGAACTGGTACGATCTGTACCAGCATGTTTATGATCCTTCTATACACAGAGACATTTGCATTGATGGGCGACCATAAAATCTCATTTTGTGAACAGGAACACATTTGCATTAAGCACCTAGTTTGCACTTGTCTAAAGTAATTGGTTACATTTACAAAATAAGCCTACAATAGCAGAAGTAAGCCCTGCTGGTGAAATTTAAGGTTTAAACACTCTTCAATAAGGCTTCAGTTGTTTAACTAGTTTACATGCAGTGAAAGTAGGCTACAATAAACCTACTGCATTTACTTTTATGAATTAGCAATTAATAAACTACCAATAAACGGCAAACTACTTCTTCACTGCTGATTCCTGGTGGTTTAGAGGAGAATTACTCTGAGTCGCCCCCTGTCGTTTCACAGAATAGCACAACGGCGAGCGCGTCAAGTATAAACGCCTCGTCCGTTTGGAGACGCGTCGAGTACACACAAGGCTTAAGCCTCTGCAGATGATCCAGAACACAGCAGCAAATCTGGTCTTCAATCAGCCAAAGAGAACCCACATCCTGATCTCACCCCGCTAGCTCCCAGTTGCACCCAGAATTACATTTAAGGTTTTGACACTGGCTTTCAGGACTGCACCTCAATTCATTCCTACAAGTATATAGTACCAGCCAATAACCTTGTGGTGTTTGCAGTGTTTATAGACGAGCCTGCATCTATGTGGATAATAATACTACCTGTAAAGCTGCTTTAAAACTGTGTAAAGTGTGCTATACTATTTTTTATTTTTACTGATTTGACATCAAACAACTAATTATTATTATATGTTGTAATATTACTAATATATGGGCAATATAACACAAGAAGGCCGAGTGGCGCAGGTAATCACAATCGTGCTGATATAGAGCCATTTCATAGCACTTTAAAATGTTGTTGTACTGTATATCAAAATAATCTCACATATGATGCATTTGGTTAAATTACAAAGCGCTTTAGTTTATCCATGTTCATTCACTCTTCAACATTATTGACTATGATTAGTTTATTTTAAACAATCATATTCCTTTTAAATGTTCCTTTTTCAAAAACCATGATAATATATTATTAATAATCAATAAGCAGTGTTATTTTTTTCAGCATATTTTTGGTAAACAAAAGGTTTTAAAATGGTTTCTCATCATGGCTTTGAAAATATGCAGTAATTCATGGAAACACTTTATAAAGTAGAACATACAGTGTAAGTGCAAACGGTGCTTTCGTGTAAAGTTGTAATATTGTGATTATGTTGTCCATCTATTTAATTAACCTCACACAGGATGTGATTTAATTAATCCTCTATCAAAGCGCTTCAGTGTTCATTCATTCTTCTGCTTTAACTTGTGCAGCTCAAACAGCAATGACATGGCGATACACTGCTTTTAAGAACGTTACGATTGCACATTACTTTAAGAATGACAGCATTCTAAACAGAGCCATATTTCTTGATTTGCGTCGATGTGTGACAGCAGGACGTGTGTGCTGAGCTCTGCTTCACTCCCTGCAGGGAGTAAAATATATACGTGCATGTCGTGCAGCGCATTGACACCTCATGGAAACACAAAAACATACATGCATAAGAAAATCAAGCACAGGACTTTAAAAAGAGTTAAGTGCAAGAAAGCCTAAAAAAAGGATTCAATCCACTGCCTGAGTTCCGACCTAAAGTGCGCGCACAGATTGACAGCATAATTGATCATTTGATTGTTGCAAGTTTCTCTGTAAGGAAACGCAATGTTCACACTGTGGTATGTAATTTCTTTTTTAAATAAAAGGGAGGGAATGGTAAAAAAGGAGGGCAGAAACACACTGGTCATATTGGATCGACTATATTGGATCAGACAGCAATGTCAAAAAGTGCAAGTATCGTAAAGTTTTGTTGATCACAGAGCTTGTATTTTGCCAAAAACCCCATGGAAAAATTATATTGGGTTTTTGACGAGGGAACCACTCTATTGATGGCAGCATTAGTATGCGTCTCGTCATGTGATCTCAATATGTTTGTCGACATGAGGCGATCTGCTCCATGTAGGGGTGTGCGATAATATTGTAGTGTCGTGCTGCAGTGCATTCTATCAGTTGCAGTTCTGGCGCCTCCGTCTCAACATACTGTACAACTTGACGTACATTCACATCACATGCTAACGCAGAGGTATAGTCACCCTCACGGGACACACTGCAATTCACAAAAGTTAATTATTTACATGTACTTTAAAGGCTTGCTGACTAAACATTTCATTCTCGCGCTGATGCGCAGTTGGTTATGTCTAAAGTGAAAGAAAACATTTGAGAGAAAATCGGGTGCGTGTGTGTCATATGCGTGTATATTTGATGCGTGTCGGTCTTAAAGTGACAGTGCCTAATAGTAACATCCTGCCGCTTGCTTGTCCATAAAGGGATAATTCACACAAACATTTTTAATTCTGTCATTATTTACTCACTCTAATGTTGTAACAAACCTGTATTCATTTCTTTCTTGTGCTGAACACAAAAGAAGATATTTGGAAGAATGTGGGTAACCAAACAGTTGCTGGTCCCTGTTGACTTCCATAGTACATAGGAAATATACTATGGAAGTCACTTGGGTACATCAACCGTTTGGTTAGCCACATTCTTCAAAATAACTTTTATTTTTCAACAGAAGAAAGAAACGCATTCGGGTTTAAAACAACTTAAGAGAGTAAATGGTGACATTTTTTTATTTGGTGTGGGGGGTGGGACCATCCCTTTAAAGCTCCAGTAGGTAACTTTTGAAAACATGTATTTGTTAAAACTGTCATTATGTCCTGACAGTAGAATATGAGATAGATAATCTGTGTAAAAATCAAGCTCCTCTGGCTCCTCCCAGTGGTCCTATTGCCATTTGCAAGAAATACACGCTCCCGGTCAGAAACAACCAATCAGAGCCAGGAGGAGTGTCTTAGCACTATCAATCACGCTTGTGTACGCGCTGATCACACCCCTCTCTTGCACAGCGCGAGCGCCGGAGCGCGAGCCGTCGTTCAAACTCAAGATTGCCGGCGAGCTGCAGCTGTGCTAATGACGGAGAAACAACCTAAACTGCCAATTCTCCAGTGACACCTGCTCATAAAACAAAGAGGTAAAAGGAAAAAGACTGATGACGATAAACAAGCGAAAAAGAAAGAATTACACAGAGCCCATTGACTCGGTGTCAAAACTCTAGCCTCATAACATGTAGATAAAATGTCACGCACTCTGCTAAGCAACAATTGAAACCTGCTAATTCACTGGCTTGTCATGTTGCTGAAATAATGTACCAGCACACCTTATCTAGCATTATATATCGCTAGAATAATTACTTACATACTGTAACGTTAGTTACCGTTATATTAACGTTATCTTACTAGCTATTTATAACTTATAGAAAGAGTGCAACGTTATAAAGTTACATGTAGGCTATTGGAAAATACATAATGATTTGAGGACCAAGTTTGTAGTCAAAGTATGGGCAGGCCATAGTCAATGTAAAGCATATTATTGACGTTTAGTCCCTATTAGTGAATGTGCCATATAACTTTTTATCCGCTGTTATCGGTGGGCCTGTTTACTAGCCTGCGCGTTCACGACAGGCTCCGCTGTGGAGGACGAGCTGTGGAGGGAGGGCTGTAGTGCAGCAGAGAGCAAGGGGGTGGGACCTGGAAGTTGTACTTGTTCAAATTTTCAGGCTAAGTCAACGTTTTCTCAAACCTCCCTACTGCAGCTTTAATGTTAATAAAACAACAAGACAAAGAGAAAATCACTCACTGCTCTTGACTGAGAACTTTAATACACTAGCTTTAATAAGAATCAATGTATAATTGTTTTATTTTTATATTTGATCATTTAATTTCTGTCTTGAATGCTACCGATCAATACACCTACTGTAGCTGAAAAAATTAAAAACTGTTTATTTTGTTTTTTTTATATTATGTTGTGTATATGTAATATGTATCTTTGTTCTTATTTTTTAATAACAAAGAAAACAATGAAAAAATGTTTTTATCTTTGGCACTTTGGCTTAAATGTCTGCCATTATTTTTTTATTTTGTAGTAAGGCTTTGTTTTTAAAATAGGGACATTAGTTTGACTGTAATGCTCAGTCACTTGCAAAATAGTAAAACCAACATGAAAAAGAATTGTGATCAAATCTGAATTGTGATTTTCATGAAAAAAATCGTGATATATTTTTGCCATATCGCCCACCCTTAGTTCCGTGTCAAATAAAACCACTTTAATTAAGACACTCATATTACATTCTTCAAAAAAATATTAACATCTGTAGAGCTGGACATTTAATAAGGATAAGCTTTAAGAATGAAACCGACCTGTTTGTTCCTCAGTATTTTCTTGTTTCACTCTGCATGTTTCTTCAATCTTCATGTCTTCACTCTCCTCTGCCATCTTTATAATAACTGTGTCACGTGGGATCTCAGTCGCTTCGCTTGTACACTGTTATGATTAAGATTAGAATAATTAACAGAAAGAAAAATACATTCAAACTAAATCTCAGTGTGTGTCTCAATCAGCTCTACTTCAGTAGGTCAGTGCACTGGTAACAGTCAGTAAGAGTATGAGTTCATGATTAGCTAAACAACAACAACAAAAATAGCACAACAAATAAAATAAATATTACAAACACTTTGAATTTGTTTTAATATTTTTGAATGATCTGTAGATTATATTTAATAGATGCAACAACCTTTGCAGTTGGCTTGTTAAAGTTGTCATTACATGTTTGTTTTACATTTACACTCTTTTGACAAGAATCGTCAGCGCGCGGCAATTCGAATCAGTTTCTCCCATCAATAATAATAATTCATTGCTGCCAAGTATTGATGGAAGAAATGAAACGCAGCTTTTCTGTTACAAATGCATGGATGCACTTTACTCACAAAACGTTCATTAATGTTATTTATTACATTATTACAATGCTACATTCAGTCATAATACATTTTACAGCTCTCTATAAAACCGTCTGTACGGGTTGTATTGATTTTAAACACTGTAAATGCTTAAAACACAAACCTTTCTTCAGCCGAATCACAGACGCAACCTTATGACATCACATCTCCAGACCAAAATAAAAGTCCTTTTCACACGCTAAAAATAATAGAAATTCGCATTAAAAAAATATAAATTATTCATTTGTGGTTGAATCACAGATTCCCAAAACTTTGACAGATTTTCAAAAGCTTCTAAATGTAAGCAAGTGTGAAATGCAATTATTATAAACAAATGCAATTTGTGATATTCTCAATCACAGATAAATTCAAGTATGTTGTTCATCATTTAACAAAGGTTGAGAAAGAACTTAAAAAATATTTTAAACTCATAAAAAATGTATTGATCAAAATTAAATATGTGGTTTCAAGGAAATCTAATTATTTAATTTATTAACTAAAACCATATCACAATATATCCATATTATTCCTCTTTGTTTCTCCACAGAATATAAGGGCAATACATATTACCGAATTTAAACTTTATTTGATTAAAGTGCATTACATTACACGTTTTTTTCGATTGCTAAACGACAGTGAGCACAACTGGAGCTACATGTGCAAAACTCTAACTACAGTCTGCACAGCAGCAGTTGGCAAGGCAAAAATATAAAAAAATAAATGATGCAACAAAATTTCAACATTGTGAAATAATTATGAAGCTATATAATTGTGAGAGTTTCATAGTGAAATGTTCTCACTGGTCTCTTACAGTTTTTGCCCGTTGCTTGAACACATTTTGCAAAACTTCGCTCATTGTGCCAAAACTCTACACACAAGTAAACATGACACAACACTGGGAAATATACCATTCACATCTGTGTCAAATTGAAACTCTACTATCAAAACCTAAACTCTGCTATCAAAACCTAACATTCCTTTGTCAAAATGTAACTCTGATGACAAAATGACACATACTTGCATCATATGCATACACTCTCAGATCAGGGGGAACACACTAGTCTACTTTATATAAAACACTGCAGTCTTTGATTTTCACTGTTTATTCAGAAGGCATATTTTCAGGAGGCACATTTTCAGGAGGCACATTTTCAAACACCAAAAAAAGCAAATTGCCCTACTCAATATTGTACATTGCAGCACTGTACATTGCAGTAACATGAATTCAGATAAAGCAAAAAGAAATGTTTTATAGTAATAGAAAAAACACTATACTGTAAACACAGAAAATCATGGAAATTGTGCATACGTGGGCTCATATTTCCCCCGCGCTGCCCCGGGACATGCACAATTGCCCTTTGGCCAATTACATTACGACCCCGTCGTCTTGTTTTGCTCAGGTCGAATCCAGCTTCATCAATGAAAATGAATTCATGAGGCTGTGCAGCTCCATCCATGACCAAGATTCTCTGTAACAAAAAAAACCCCAACATATTACTGCACAACAGTGGTCCCTGTGTAGCTCTCCGAATGGATCCATGTGGGACTGATATGGTACATATTCGCTGCTATTGGATTTCACCAATACTGTATTGTAAATGTAAAGGACAGTTACACTTACCCGTACATATTCAGCTCGAAGTCCTTTGACCCTGTTCCTCTCAAATGGGACCCTGTAGAGCTGCTTCATGGTGATGTTGTGTTTTCCCAAGATGCGTCTGATGGTGGTGATGCTCACATGGTTTATGTTGTTGAACACTTGCCTGTCTGCGAGTATTTTCTGTCGTAGCTGGTGGAGACGGATGGCATTGTCTGCCATCACTAGGTCCACAACGGCGAGTTCCTGCTGTTGTGTGAACAGGCGTTTGCGTCCTCCCCCAGAAGGTCTTCTAGTCATTCTAGAGAAATACAACCACAAATTGTCATCGGTTTGCTTCTTTTCATACATTACTTTACTGTATATACTGTATCATCCACTGTACTGAAACATCTCAACATACTGTAAGTAATCATGCATGGTATGTTTCACAAAAACTACCACTTTGGCTGCAAAAGGTGCATTAGCACCCTGCAATACCCTGTACACGTTATGTAGTAATGTGATATACAGTCCAGTGCTGTAAATAATAGTAGAGTAGAAGGTAGAGAGGTGAAGACATACCTGTTTTCTAGTCGGAATGTTCTTATTACAGATGCCACTGTGAAGCGGCTTAGATTTGAGTGGTTTCAATTACCCGATGTGTTTTGTATTTTGGATACATGTGTTTTCCAAATGGCACCCTGAGATTTCATTTTTGAACGAAGTGTCTTATGTATGAAATAGAGTGTAGTATGCAGGACCAAGTGTGTTGCATAAAGGTGTAAGTGTGTTGCAGAATTATTGGGAGAATGAGCGGCAGGTGTGGAGGGAGTGGTGATTGGGGCACATGCTCCCAAAGTGGAGTATTAAAAAAAGGCCATTTTTAAGAGAGGAGGGACACGGCGAGAAAGAGAGGACACAGGGAGAGAGGTACAGAAAGGCAGCGGAGGGAAGCCGCGAAAGGAGAGAACTTGTGGTATGTTTATTTCTCACACAGTCTGGAGAACCCCAAGTCAGCGGCATGAAGGATCCCGGCGGAGATATGAGTGGAGGCTTAATTCACTGGGAGGCAGTGTTGTAGTCGAGTCACCAACTGTTGAGTCCGAGTCGAGTCTAGAGTCCCAGTGTTCGAGTCCGAGTCCAAGTCCGAGTCACCAAAGAAGAGTCCGAGTTGAGTCCAAGTCGAGTCACCATTACCTGAGTTCAAGTCCGAGTCGAGTCTCGAGTCCCGTGTTCGAGTCCGAGTCGAAATTATATACACTTAAGCCAAATCAAGCAACATTTTTCAGGCACTCTTTCTTGCAGCTAGAAAGGTGTATGATATCACTAGAATTGCCTTTGACCATAGTTCAAATCATTGTCAACTAGCTGTGGCACGATTATATTTATTTAATTGTTTAAATACATTTTGGATGATCAGTCAACTGGAATGGATAAAGAAAACAAAAAAGAAAGCCTAATTGGACAGAGGAGGACAAATGCATTCTTCTTGACGAATATGGTAAAAGAAAAACTATTTTGAAATTTTGAAAAGCAAACTAAATCCCAATGTAACTGCGGCAAAAAAAAACAGAAAATGCAGTGCCATAAGCAGTTGTAACTCCGCAGGAAAAGAGTGGTTGCGATGTGTGACATAGTCAAGGTCGCCGACTCGCCGTCTAGTTTGTTAGCTAAAATAAACATAATTGTGTTATTGTATGATAAGCGGGATTAAGCGCTGAGCACGTCCGACTTTGGCTCAGCGCCAGCCATAGCACGAAAGCACAGTTTAAATCTGGCAGTTATGTCACGTCACTGTACATTTGCTCCTCAGTGGTCAACTCAGCTGCTGCAAAGCGTGCCAAAATCGAAATTGCTGATTAGATGTAGAGGAACTTATCTAGTGTTAAATGAGTGTTACGTTATCTCTCTCACGAGAATGCAGCGTGAAGTGAGTGACGTCAGTGAGTGTGTTGTCAAGCAAGGAGAGCGAGCGGTAGCAGTGTCTGTGAGGGGGAAAAATAGATCACGGCCGGTCTTGGACCCCGAAACAGAAAAAGTGTAACATCTTATATCAAATTTTTATAACCAATTTAGTCAGAAAAAACGTCATTCATTTGATGAATGCACAAGTCCGATTTTATATATTCTCGAGTCCGAGTCCTACTAGTCATCTGTCTGCGAGTCCAAGTCGAGTCACGAGTCCAAAGAAAGGAGTCTCAAGTCGGACTCGAGTCCAGAGAATAAGGACTCGAGTCGGACTCGAGTCCGAGTCCAGGACTCGAGTCCGAGTCCAGGACTCAGGACTCGAGTCCGAGTCCAGGACTCGAGTACTCCATCACTGCTGGGAGGTATTGTGGATTGCACTGTCTAGTGTGGAAACAAGCACGTTTGAAGTTTCGAGTGTCTTGCTGATTGCACGAGTGTGGGAAATTCTAAATTCTACTTCCACTCGTAGTCCCAGCTGCTACTGATCCTCCGCTGTTTAGTCTCTGTCGCCAGGAATGAAGAACCACTGAGCCGGTGAGCGAATGAGAAGCTTAGAGCTGTTACTGACCCTCTGATTTTCAGAACTGGAGGAACCATTGAGCCGGTGAGTGAATGTGAAGCTGTGAGCTGTTACTGACCCTCTGATGTTCAGAGCTGGAGGAACCATTGAGCCGGTGAGCGAAAGTGAAGTTGTGAGCTGTTACTGACCCTCTGATGTTCAGAGCTGGAGGAACCATTGAGCCGGTGGGCGAATGTGAAGTTGTGAGCTGTTACTGAACCTCTGATGTTCAGAGCTGGAGGAACCATTGAGCCAGTGAGCGAATGAGAAGCTTAGAGCTGCTACTGATCCTCTGCTGTTCAGTCTCTGTCGCCAGGAATGAAGAATCACTGAGCCGGTGAGTGAATGAGAAGCTTAGAGCTGTTACTGACCCTCTGATGTGCAGAGCTGAAGGAATCATTGAGCCGGTGAGCGAATGTGAAGCTATGAGCTGTTACCGACCGTCAGATGTTCAGAGCTGGAGGAACCATTGAGCCGGTGAGCGAATGTGCAGTTGTGAGCTGTTACTGACCCTCTGATGTTCAGAGCTGGAGGAACCATTGAGCCGGTGAGCGAATGAGAAGCTATGAGCTGTTACTGACCCTCTGATGTCTAGAGCTGGAGGAACCATTGAGCCGTCTCTGTCGCCAGGAATGAAGAATCACTGAGCCGGTGAGCGAATGAAAAGCTAAGCGCTGTTACTGATCCTCTGCTGTTCAGCCACTGTCGCCAGGAAAGAAGAACCACTGAGCCAACTTTTTAAGACTTTTTATAATCCAATAAAAAAACATTGTTATTTATTTTAACCTCTTGTCTGCCTCATGTGTTTCCACAGTCTGCTCCACGGGGCGGTGTTTCAGTTTAGGGGTGGGCGACCCGCTGGCGCTCACCCCGACCCGTGACAGGTACATGTGTTTGAGGTATGGTAACAAAAGCTTCAAGTTGTGTTACTTTAGTCTAAGCATGGGTCTATAGTTTTCAAGCAATGGGCAAAACTGTAAATGAACACTCATCTTCTGTAAACAGTAACTGTAAGGAACACCTGAAACAGTATCATTTAAACAGAGATGTGGAATATGGAAAAAGTTTGTGTGTGGTGTGTGTGTTGTGTGTGTGATGTGTTTCAAGGCCAAATCTAATTAAGTGTTTCACAGATTTCTTTCCAAACAGACGCAATCATTTCCCTGTAACGTTTGGTCACTGGTACAGGCTCAGGGATAAGGCCTACAATATTCTTGGTTTGGTACCAGATTTTGTCATGGTTATGGGCGGGGGGGGGGGGGGGGGGTGGGGGGGTGGGTTTGTTGACTGGATTGTTGACGGGGGGTCGGGTTGACTAGCTTTCGTGAGATACATTTGCAAGGTCTCTCGCTCTCTCTCTGCCGTGCACGCGCCGCGCGCAATGTATGTTACGTGCGCAGTATGTTCTATATCGCTCTAGATTCCGGGAGATTTTAAATAATTTGCGGGCATCAGGGAGACGCTAGCAATATGCGGGAGACTCCCGGAACTTCCGGGACACTTGGGATGTCTGTGATATGGAATGTTCGTGAAGAAGTAGAAATTCTTTTCTGAGCGGTATTGGGTGGTCGGCCCATCACTGACCACATGCAGCACTGAAGCAGTGGGGTATTGATCCTTCAGGAAAGTGAGGACTTTTGTTAGATGTGCCCAAATAGCACAGCGGTCATGACGAAAAGAGGAGCTGATTGAGCAGACTGAGATGACACTGTTTTTGGTGTAGGCCACACCCGTGTGTAGTGAGGCCTGTTTATGCGAATCTCCAAAATGTACTGCTTGGACTTCACTGCTGTACTTGCAGAGAAAATTCTCTGCAAAGTCAATATGCAGGACAACCTCATCTTTGCTCAGATTTTCTTTCAAACCACGAAGAGCAGCATTCTGGTGTCTGATGTTGTAGGCATGCTTCCCCAATTTTCTCATGGAAAAGTCTTCAAGCAAAGTATGCATAGTACCCATAACCTTCTCTTTAACTGTCAAATGGACTGTGATATTTTTGTTCACTACCATCTTTCTTTTTCTTCAGTCTCTCCTCAGCTTTTCCCTTCCATTCATACCAAAATGTTTGGGTCCCAGGTTCAAAGGTTGAGATTTCCAATTCTTTAGCTTCACAATCGGTACATTCCCTGTGCAAACATTGCTTGGTATATTTTGGCGAACAACACAGGGATACAATCAAATCTTCAATGTTACTGCTTTTAATGACTTTATGATAAAGCAGCTTGTCTGCCATATTCTGCAGATTGGCATAGGTCTTGCAGAGGCATGTGTCTCTATCCTTAATGACCTTTCTGTAGTTTGTGAAAAAATGGAAGATAGCTTCACTGATTAGCTTTTAATTAATACTAAGCATTTCATGTATGCAAAATACTCTTATTTAACTTAAAATTTTTAACTTTTTTAAAAACACCCTTGAAGCTACAGCATGTTTGGAAATGACATAGAATAAATATATTAACTGATCAAGCAATATTTACCTTGATTTTTCTTCTTTTGTTCTTGAAGAAAATTTTTATTGACTCCATGTCCAACATGTGCTCTGATGTCACTGAACATTTCTATAGAAACTACCTAAACAATCTTTCACAAAAACTTTTTAAAGGGACATTACAGTGTTGTGGTGGTAATGAAACGAATACTGTGCGACAGCTATTTTGTATAAAAAGTAATATTCATAGGGGTCTCACATTAAATAGTATATTTTATTTTACTAGTGCTTAATTTGGGTATATTAATAGTTCCCAGATAAGTCATATTTTTAAACTGTATTTTCATTGGTGAAGTTGAAAAGTCTGGGTGTGCGACAAGGAGAAAACAGTGATTTTGACCCCTATTAGGAGGTTGAAAAGTGTGAAAAAAACCTAATAGAAAGGTAGTAAAAAGTTTTTTAGGTGGTTTTATTGTTAGTTTGACAAAGAAAGAGGAATTTGTCCAAAATTATATGTATTTTTAAAAATATGACCAAAGTACATAAAAGTGCCCATAGTATAAGAATCACCCATAGGGGATGATTAGGAGGCCATGATGGACAGAGGGCACTGGGCAAATTTGGCCAGGATGCCGGGGTTACCTGGGATTTTTTATGACCACAGAGAGTCAGGACAAAAGCACTAGATCACAACCTTAAAAAAGTATGCAAAGGATGTAAGCAGTTGGTGACGGCCTCAGTTATCATGATTTTACATTTGTGTTCGCACACACCTAAAGAGAACAGAATGTGTGGATTGACCAGTGAGATTCTTGCTATGAGAGTTTTCATTCGCTGGACGCCAGTCGATGCAGACTCTAAACTTGCGATGTCATTTGTTCCTATCTGGAGAATCACTATTGTGTAGTTTCTCAAAGTGTTTGTGTTGAACGGATCTCACAAGAGTTGTGTCTGGATGAACCCAGCATTGAGCATTAGGAAAGTAGTCCTCAACATCCAGACAAATTGGGCCCTATTTTAGCGATCTAAGCGCATGGTCTTAGACCGTGTCCGAATCCACTTTTGCTAGTTTAACGACGGGAAAAATGGTTGGCGCATGGCATGGTATAAAAGGGTTGTCCCTATTCTCTTAATGAGTAATGGGTGTGTTTTGGGCATAACCTGCACAACCAGAATCTCCCATTCCCTTTAAAAGCCAGTTGTGTTTGTGCCATGGCGGATTTGCTATTTACATGGCAGAATTTCCAAGAAGAAAAACTGAATGCTTCTCCAGAGCGCAATCCTCGTGTGCGAGGTTAAAGCAGACCATCTAAAGGACAAGCCGGATTCCACCATATTTTTATGTACACAATAATAATCTTTTACATTGTAATCCTTTTATTTGTAATATTTGGCATGTTTGTGTGCTGCTGCCTGTGTGTGTAATAAGCAGAGTGTACACACGTTGTGGAGCCGCCTATAGGCACATATAACTAACGCCCTCTTTAAATAAAAAATAAAAATAATACTGCCAATGGCGCAGTCTTTTTGTCTCAAAATAGCAACGCGCCATCAGTGCGCCTGAACACACCTCGTTTTCAGACCAGCACACCCATGGGCGCAAAAATGGGCGCAAATGCATTTGCTATTTAAACAACGTAAGAATGATAACTGCGTAGTTGTAATGACGCAGAGCAGGAAGCAGGATCAAAGTGCAGCAGTGTTTTTATTTAATAGACTTAAACTTTGACAAAGACTCAGACTATGGGACTCAGAAACAGAACAACCAGCATTACAAAGTCAAGAACCCACAAACACTGATACAAGACACAGGGTTTAAATACAGAGATTAACAAGCTAAACAAGATAACAAGGGGACGTGGCTAATCAGAAACACCAGGGGAGCCTAATAAACAAGAACAACTACAAGGGACTACAAAACATGGTACAGGACAGTAAATGACAAAAGTCCACACAAGACAAGGGGAACATAAGACAGAGATGTCTTCTACAAAGAAAAAGACCGTGTATGGGTGAGAAATTTCCAGCAATCAAGTGCACTTCACCATTTTAGTTCAAAACTTGCCAACAAATGGTCCATACAGAATAATAAAACAGCTGGGACCACTGAATTATTGTGTGGCACTAGAAGACACTGGTCAGGATATGCGTACCATTCATGTATTTAAACATTATATAATTGCGTTCAGAAATTAAGGTAATCTTACCTGACACTGATATCACAGTGGCCAGTCTGTACAGTTTACGGGATCTCGCTCTTCTTGTTGATTTAATTTTTTCATTTCTTCACCGGGCATAATTGGCATTCAACAAGCAGAAAATGGACACACTAGCCAGAGCTTCTGCAGTAGTTCATGTTGTTCAAAACACACAAGGAAATGCGTTGTGGAAAAAATATTATCGGCAATCACAGACATTCGCATTCATTCTGACGAGATTAGATTTCTTAGAGGACTGTTGAGTTTTGCTGAAAAAGGTAATTTTTTTCTGGAATATTCACAGAGGTTGCGTGAGAAAAACACATATTTGGCAGATTCAGACGGGTGTAAGGTTTACTTATAATGTTGGTTAATTTTTCTATCACAATAAAACTGTCAAATATTTGCAAACATGGTTATTTCCCACCCTATATTTTATACTACAGTGACCTTCTATGTCAAAGAGCAATTGACATTTTATTTTTATTATGCCATGACAGTGCAAGCTGTGCAAGGTGGACTGCCTGATCAAGATGTGCTTGATGTTTCTGAGGTTTAATAAGACTCCTCAACAGACATTGCACTGCTCATACCACAATGGCAACGGCAAAGTCCCACTGGTTGAGTCTTCTCTTGGAAAAGTCGTAAAGTCCTTGCACACTCAGTCCGTAATTCTCCCATAACGTTTGCACGTTAAAAAATAAATACGACCTCGCGTTGTGACAACAGAACCGGAAGAGAATACAATGCTGAATAAAGTCGTAGTTTTTGTTATTTTTGGTCCAAAATGTATTTTCGATGCTTCAAAACATTCTAACTAACCCACTAATGTCACATGGACTACTTAGATGATGTCTTTATTTCCTTTCTGGACAAGGACAGTATACCGTACATACATTTTCAATGGAGGGACAGAAAGCTCTCGGACTAAATCTAAAATATCTTAAACTGTGTTCCGAAGATGAACGGAGGCCTTGGAACGACATGAGGGTGAGTCATTAATGACATAGTTTTCATTTTTGGGTGAACTAACCCTTTAAGAAGGCAATCCTATCTCCTTCCAAAATCGACTGGCAGTGAGCCGGACAGTAATTTTCCACACAGATGCTCCTCCTCCATCACTTCTGCCCTTAGATAGGTACAGGCTTGAGCCTACCAGCTGCCAGTTTGTATGAAGTCACCAACAGAAATTACATCTTCAATCACTGGAGACTACATTGGACATGGCCAGAAGAATAAGAATCTTTGGACCCTGTAGCCATTCTGGAGTATTGCAGAACAATAGAGACTAACTTCTTGCCTTGTGGCCTTGTCATCCACCAGGTCTAATGGCGCTTTTCCATTACCAGTACCAGCTCGACTCGCCTTGGCTCGCTTTTCGCTCCATTTTCCATTGCAGATAGTACCGCCACAAATAGTACCCGGTCGTCATAGCGACGCCGCAGGAAACTGCCGTGACGTAATCTTATACGCGACACACATCCGCTACCCACACACACAGGACAATGGAAGAAATCGAGTGTATGCTGTTTTTGATCCTCGGGATGTGGCTGTTTCTCACAGCAAGAAGACAAACGTTGTTTCATGAGAGGCTGAGGGCAGCAAAACGAAACTTATTTAAAAATGGCGGGGTTATTCTCTGGTTATTCAGGATACTCCGTCTGCCGCGTGCAATGATGACGCAGTGAATAGTGACGATTCTCTCTGACCAATCAGCAGTCGGCATTGTATTACGTCACATTTTAGTATCGCCTCAGCTCACTCAGAACCTCGCCGGAGGTGGTACGAAAAAAAGTACCCAAAAGCAGGTACAGGTACAACTTTTACACAGTGGAAAACCAAACAAAGGCAAGTCGAGTCGAATCGAGTCGAGCCGAGCCGGTACTGTGTAGTGGAAAAGCGCCATAAGACTAGCTCTTGATTACAGGAGTGGTGTGATTTTGTTGTTTTTGCAGAAGACGACATGGTAATTCAGTGAATATACAGAGACAATGGAGTAGCCAGAATAATTAGAGAGAAAAGAGATTACTTCTGATTCTATTTTTACATGTAAGCAGACTAGAGGCGTTACAGTCTTTAGTTTTACAGTAAAGTTTTAATTGTTAACTCTACATGTAAATACCTTGGAGTGATTGTCATAAAAAATGCAACATTTGTAAAATAAACTTTGATACAAAGTTTTTACAGGAGTTACAAGCTTATTTAATGGCTCTTTTCCACTGAGCGGTACGGTACAGTACAGTACGGTTCGGCCGGTAAACCATGATCCGGCTAGCGTTTCCACCACCAACAGTACCCTTACTTGATAGGCGTGGTGTTTGCCGGAAAGAAGCGATCGACGTCATTTTCGCGCGAAGAAGAAAGCGACATAGTAAACAACAATGGATGACATACTGCAGATCTTGTTCTTGCTTCTCGTCATGTTTGTCACAAGAAACAAGCGCCGGCATTAGGCGTTTCTCAATACCAAGTACCCTACGCAAAGTCCGACTCAGGAGAATGACTCCCGAGGACGTGAGTCCAGTAATTCTGCTAATGGAACAGCGCGTTCTTGAAAGCGCCACTCAGCTCGTTCTGCTACTTCGGTTATCTCTGTATGTACATTTTAGGCAACAATAAAACGAAATATGTTATAAAACACCACTCTGCTTCTTTTCGATTTCATTAAATACATTTGAAACATTATAAGCACACAAATGTGGTTCAGGCAACGCATAGCATATTGATTTTATTCACTGCATGTATGTAGCCTATATTTATAACAAAACTAAATATAAAACACAACCCTGCCTCTTTTCGTTTATTTAAAAATATTAAACATATTCCAGGCAATATGTGCATTGGTACAAATGTTGCAATAAACAACATTACAGATGGTCTTGTAATAAAGCAAACAATTCAGTCAAATACACAAATTCAGCGCTCAAATATATGAAACTTCACTTAGCCTTCTGCCAAAACTATTGGCCAGGGAACGAATTATAGATTCACGAGACCAAAGATCGCCTGTTAGGTCTATACAAGACGAATTATATCTCATGTTTAACCACTACAGAGACGTCAGAGTCAGCGGCAAACATCAGAACGACTAGCTGAGGAAAGGCTGTTCCAGGCGGGGTACTTGAGCGCCGAACGCCCGGTGATTGCTTGGAATGGATCTCAGTCAAATTATCATAAATCTATAAATAAACCACAGATTTGAGCTTTAAAAAACAAAACTACATTCTCGCCTGAAAAACTCTTAAAACTACATTTTGTGACACGATAACAGTAGTATTATATTTCAACTGTATATTAAAAAATGGCGCTTCTATTGTCCTTGTAGCATGCGCAAGTGACGATACTCTGTCAACCAATCAAGGTTCTGCAGTGAGTCTAGCTCCACCTTTTAGTACCGTACCACTGTGCTAGGTACCCCAACGGAAGGGTACCCAAAAAGTGGTACGGTACGGTTCGGCTTTTTGGTACTATTCACAACTTTTGACAGTGGAAACGCAAATAATTGCGTACCGTACCGAACTGTACCGTACCGCTCAGTGGAAACGAGCCATAGGGGAGAGGGCATTTTTACATATACAGAAACTACCACACAGGTTGAGTAAAATGTAAACTGTCGCTTTAAATTCAGAGGTGTTCATACCTGCTACTGGAGAGCTACTGTCCCACAGAGTTTAGCTCTAACCCCAAACAAACAAACAAACTCAACCAGCAAACCACCAAATTAAGGTGTTTAGGGTTTCTTTAAAAAAAACTAAAAAAAACAGGCAAGTGTGCTTGATTGGGGTTGGAACTGTAGTCTGCATGACAGTCGCACTCCAGCAGCAGGGCTGAACACCCCTGCTTTAATTTAAAGGACAAGTTTGCTGATTTTCAACCAGCTTTGCATTGTTAGAATGTTGACAGTATACGTAAATGAACAATGTTTAATCTTTCTCCATTTCAGCTGTACTGAGATATGCCTGTTTATTTGTCAGCAAAACCCTGCCGGATGCCACAATGCGGAGTTTTGCCGACAAATAAAGACTTTGGTTTCACTCATCTTAAAGTCAGATGGGGATGTCTCAGGTACGGGGCATCTTGGTCGATGGTCTCAAACATTTGCTCTCTGTGTGGGTAGTGTATAGTGATTCCACGCAAAAAGAGAAGGGACAGTTCCCTTTTTAAGTTTTCTTAGTGTCCTAGTAGTCAAAACAAAATCATCTCGTTGGAAATGTACACTACACACTCTAGTGTTTTTTGTAGGAGTGAAGTTGTCCCTGCGAATGCTGGCTAACCACTGAGCCCGAACTTCTGAGTCAATCGGGAACGCATGAAAGCTTATCACAGAGTTATAACGAGATGAATTAGCACATTGGGGTACACAGCAATGTAGCGATGATCTTCTCTCCTGTCGCTGATAGATTAGTTTGTTCTTTTTTACTTTAAACCCGCTCATATTTGCTCTCTTCTCCTCTTCCCTCACAGTGTTATTACGATCAGAAGTAAGCATGCACACACTTGCTTCCGGGAAGTTTATGCACGCCATCTTGTGCACCGAACCCATAAATGCCATCTTTGTTTGTTCCTCAGTATCTTCTTGTTTCACTCTGAATGTTTCTTCAATCCTCATGTCTTCACTCTCCTCTTTAATAACCGCCATCTTTGTTTGTTCCTCTGTATCTTCTTGTTTCACTCTGAATGTTTCTTCAATCTTCATGTCTTCACTCTCCTCTTTAATAAACGCCATCTTTGTTTGTTCCTCTGTATCTTCTTGTTTCACTCTGAATGTTTCTTCAATCTTCATGTCTCCACTCTCCTCTTTAATAAGCGCCATCTTTGTTTGTTCCTCTGTGTCTTCTTGTTTCACTCTGAATGTTTCTTTAATCTTCATTTCTTCACTCTCCTCTTTAATAAATGGCATCTTTATAATAGTGTGTCACGTGGATCTCAGATGCTTCGCCAGGAGTTTTTCTGTGTGTTTGGACAATAAGATGAGAATAATTAACAGAAAGAAAAATAGATCCACTCTAAATATCTGTGTGTCTCAATCAGCTCTAGTTCAGTAGTTCAGTGCACTGGTAAGAGTCAGTAAGAGTGCGAGTTTTAAATGGCCTTAAACCTGATTAGCTATAAAGAAATTGCATATTATTAAAAGAAAGCAAATTGTAAAGACATTTCATATTTAGTTACTTATCATTTATATTTAAAGGATTTGATTCATTTAACTTGATTAAGTTTCTCTCATCACTACTTCCCAGTGACCTAATTTGATCAATTTCATGATAAACTCAGATGTGGGCACAAATACATCAAAAACTATTTTGTTACAAAATACAATTACTGGCTCATGAAATGTAACAAAATAAAATACAAAATACTGATGTGAAAAATGTATTTAAATAAAATACAAGTAATTAGTATTTTGAAAATACAAAAATACTCCCACAATAATCTTAAGTCTTTTTTTTTATTACTGAAAGGTCAATAACACAAAAAGTAGCAATAACACAAATATGATAAATGTGTAAATTCAAAATGGCGAAGTAGCAAAATAAAAAAGTATGGACATTTCAATAAATCTGTACAGTGCCTGAAATGGCTCCCTCTGACGTAAATGGCATGTATAGCTAAGTTCACATCAATGGTGTGGTAGTTTTATATAAAATCAATATCAATATTTCTCATATGTAATACGTTTATATTGTGAACGCTTGCTTAGCATGGAGATTTCAGTGGAGTTACGACAGACGCGCTGTTTCATTATAGGTAGGGCATATGATGTCCTTTTATGAATGACAACACAGTGCATTGATCTCATAAGGCACAATTATTTTCTCTATAATACCATTCAGTGTGCAATATGTGTGTGTAGACTGTATTATTTTTCACAAAACACTTTACCTTAAAGGTGCTATCAGCGATTTCAGGCCCAAAAAAGGTCGAAACCTAAATTATCATATTCATCTAATTTTTCCTAGGGGGAAATCACCGACAGGGGGTGGGTGTTGTGAGGTTTTGGTCCGACTTCGCAACAGTCGCAACACTCCTCACAACACTGTCAGTGATTGGTTGGAACACTGTTTATTTAGGTTTTGGTGGTTGGTGAAACCCATTGTTTTTGTGTGCAGATCTCAGAGCATAGGCTGCCTACAGAGACGCGGTTTTTGGACGGCCTGCTTATGGGGCGGGCAGCTAGTGGATCGCTAGGAAAAATTAGATGAATGTGATCATTTATGTTTAGCCTTTTTTGGGCCTGAAATCGCTGATAGCACCTTTAATGCCGTTTTTAAGAGGAGCAGCGCCACTTCTTCTCCTGTGTTCAAAACTCATTCACTTCTTGGAGGGAGCCCGGTCTACAGGGTGTCACGTGATTTTCGTGCATCTAACCTGGACATGGCAAAATCTTTTACTATGGTGATTTTTCTTAAGTATTTAAGTATTTTAAATACTCTAAATACACTCCCTCAAAATATTTTGTTACAAACTACATTTTATTTTTTCCACACCTGGAAAATACAAATGACAAAATACACTAAAGTAATTAAATACGTATTTAAAATACATTTAATTGAAATACTGCCCATGTCAAACTTATTCACGATATAGGGAGCGAAATAAGACTAACAAAAGGCTATTACTCGTGTATGGATGCGCTTTACTGACAAACACTGACGATCATTAATGTTATTATGTACAGCATTACAGTGATACATTACATTCAATAATAATTCAATAATTTCACAGTTCTCTATAAATTGTCTGAACAGTTGAAAGTATTTTCCCGAATATAAGATGATGGGTTTTTTTTTCTTGGAAATACATCTAAAAAAAAGGGGTCGTCTTATATTCGGGGTTTAAACTTTTACATGTCAAACAACTCATTAAGCAGCTATGAATTACAATGTGTCAGAGTGTAATGTTAGAAGATGGCGTGCCCAAAAAGGCTGTCTTAAAAAATCAAAAGACAGTCAAAGAAAAGCTTACCGCGGTCCTAAAAGCGGCCGCTTCGAAGAAACTGACAGGCAAGCGTGTCAGTAGTAGCCGGAAAAAAAGAAATGAGGGAAAATGAGAGAAATGAGCTGAAGCCACTGGATATCAACAAAGAGCTGAACATGGCTACTTACTGACACACTTGCCTGTCAATATCCTCGAAGCGGCCGCTATGTGAGCACTATGTGATCGAAGGAAAAAAACATTCATATCCCTTGGATCAGATTAGTAATGCAGATCAAACACTTGTGTTTTTTGACATGCCTACATGTCACTGTACATAATAGAGGTGAGAAAACAGTCATAGTGAAATCTACTAAATGAGAACTTTGGGTTATTTTTATGGTAGCTATGCCATAAAGTTTTTATTTTTGAATGTGATTGTTGTTGATACATTTTACCAGTATTCACCATACTTTACATACAAACATTTAAAATTTAAATATGAAAATATACAAAATATGAAATAAAAATTATTTTAAAATAAAGTATTTTCCTTAAAAGAACAGATTTGGTCTTCAAAAAGCCTTTTCTAAAAGGTACATCTTGAAAAGGGGGCGTCATCTTTTATTCTTATATTCAGGGTTGTCTTATATTCGGAACAATACGGTAATATGGATTTATGCTGCCTTCACTTTTGAAGTTGTGATTACGAGCTCATTGCATTCAAATTTTGTTCATGTCCAATTTTTTGATAATTTCGATAATTTCGATAGCACATGAAGGCAGCATTAGACACTTTAAATACAAACCTTTCCTTAGCCGAATTGAATCACAGGAGCGTGGCGCAGCCTTAGGATGTCATATCATCAGACCAAGATAAAAGTCATTTCCACACAGTAAAATCATAGAAATTTTCATACAGAAACCACATAGAAATAATATAGAAAACACTTAAAAATAATATTAAAAAACATCCAACCCCTTTCACAGATCCCAAAAGAAATCAATCACACTGAGCTTTTTCAAAAGATTCTGGCTTAATTACCTGCTCTTAATTAATAATACCACCAACTACAGAGCATTTGTAATATTCTCTGTCAAGGATCATGTTCTTCATATTACAAAGGATTAGAAAGACCTTTTGAATAATTTGTAGATCAAAAGTACATTTGAGGATTAAAACAATTCATTTTGTCTGTAAATTAAAATGGTTAAATTAATAATTTCTTGTAAATGGTCATGAAATCTGGTTTAACTTTCCTCAGATTATCTTTATTAAATTTAGCAGTCTGGAATTTGTGTTGAAATGTGACTAATATAAATAGGTTTTCTATTAAACGTGCACATTTCCTTTTCTGTTAGAAACAAACATAATTTTAGTCCCTGTAGTAATAGATACAAACTAAAAAGTAACAAATCTGTCTTCTATAAGGATTGGATGGAAATGAACATATGGTCTGTCTTTGATCTTATTGGTAATATTCTTTTATACAAGCAATTTTGTTTTAACATATTTTTTGCAGTATAAAGGAATAATGTTCACTGATTAAAACCTGTTCAGTTTTATCAGTTTTTTTTTTTTAGAAAATATATTGCATATTTAGTTGTTACTCCTTGTCTATCCTTATTAAGAGTGAATGGTGTTCAGTTTCCAGAAGATTCAATAACCAGTTTACTAGAAACAATAATAACATACCTACAAAATTCAGGAAACTCAGAAGTGAAGATCGGAGACTCAGTGAATCTTCAGCAGGATTCTTTATTGAGATAGTACTGCCCGCTGCAGTCATCAAGTCTGACTAAAGCAGTGAAACTTGGGAGTTTTATAGACATTTTAGGAGGCCGTCCTCACAGGTGAAGACAAAGGCACTCAATCACGAACTTAAAGTATGCAAAGGATGTAAGCATACTGTAAGGATGTAATAAGTTTTATCAGCTCTAATCCAATCAGAATAACTATAGCACTCATTATCAGAGATCAGGGAAAGTCACACCTTCAGGTTTTGCCAGGCGTTGATGATCATGAACGATGAGCACTGAATTAAAGGAATGTGGCAGAAGAGCAAGACCATCACAGACAAAAGGTGAAAAGTCTCACTTACAATGACTTTACATTTGAGTTCACACACACCTACAGCAAAACAGATTCATTTAAATATTTTAAATGACATTTATCTTGTGCTGACTTTCTAAGGCTGTGACTTAATTTGAACCAAATGAATTGTGCACTAATGGAATAGAAACAACAGATTATGGTTTCTTTTCCTTCACCCTTGGCCACGCCTTTCTTCCCCCAGGACAGACCTCTCTCCAACATGGTAACAAAGAAACAATAATTAATAGAACAGAAAATGTTTACATAACCCTACAACGTGAAAATGTGTGCACTCCATTTAAACAGTGTATGGCTAAAGCAAATATATGTATATTATAATTGAAATAAACTATATGATCTGTGTTTTGAAATCATGAATTGTTTGGGGTGTGGCTAACTGCAAAAAATAACTTAACCTGCATGCTTAACCCTTGTGTGCTGGTATTACCATTGCTGGCTGTTACCCGGCCTTGCCTGTGTGGCTTGGGCCATCACAATCGTATACATTTAAAAATATTGCTGATATAAATATCAAAAAATATAAAAAAATATTTATATAACATATAAACTTCTATAATTCAATGTTAAGCTGCATAGATTAGGTCAGCCGGAACCAGGAAAACTTCCCATAAATCCTGATGTACTCGTTACATCATAAGAAGAATGGCGTCTACAGTAATATTAGTCTCTCTATTTATCCCGAGGTTTACCGCAGTCTGTCGGATTCAAGCCGTATCCAGATCTGATGAAGGACCTGTGCCTGGACACGACGACAATGCAACCCTGAAGTGTCAACTAGTCTCTCCCCTGTGAAGGCCTCCTTCCCTTCCCTTTACCTCTGTACAGATAAAACGTCAAAATAATTCCAGTTCACATGGCTACGCGGAAGCAATAAATAATTCTGTGTTATACATTTTTAAGGCCAGACAAGTAATTTGTTGAGGGCAATTTGTAAAGAAAGACTCCACGCCATGCCTAATTTAGTTTAAATAATTCTTGCACACTATCCATAAATCATATAAACTTTATTTCACTTCTCAAATATCACTGTGTTTGTCTCCTATATGATATATTTAATTGAAATTTCTTATCCAGACAACCAATGATTTATAAAAGAAAATCATGAAAATTTACAGGGGTGCCCAAACTTTTTCACACCACTGTATATTCAAATGCCATTCCTATAGACTAAACACGTAATAAGCATGTGCACGATGTCAGCGTTTTTGAAGTTTGCACGGAGATAACCTTTTTTCAAAAAAATTCAAGGCTTGCACCTTGGAACCTATTTCAAGGTTTGCGTTCTCGAGCCACCAGGCACTGTTGTTGTGCGAATTATTAGTATTAGTAAGCTGCTGTTAGTAAGCTGCTGTTTTGTTTGTTATTTTGGCCTGGCCCTCTCCTGAAGATATATATTGCTTCCCTTTTCTTGTTTACCTTTCCTTTTTGTGAAATTCAATAAACTGTTTACCTTTGCTAACTCAAGCAATTGTGTTATGTTTCTGGGGTAGAGGATTGAAGTGATTCCTCCACGTTTGTTTTTACTTATGTTATCATTTTCAATTTAATTTAACTTGTTACTCCCTCTCCCAACCCCAGACTGGGAGAGGATCGTAACATTGGTTTGTATTATTCAACTGGTTTAGGGTTGAGTGTTGGTTTTTTGAGCAGTGGGGTTACCCATGCCTCCTTAAATGTGGTGGGAAATTTGACAGTAGTATGGAATATGTTGATGATATGAGTCAGAGCAGTTCTCTGTGAGGGGGGAGAAGGAAGAGAAGAGTGGAATGAGTGTGGGTGATGGTTGGCTGTGGGTAAGTGGTGGTTGCCACATTGTTGGTGAATTAGCTGGCAAAGTTCTCAGCAGTCAGAGAAGAGGGTGAGGGGGACGGAATAGAGAGGAGAATGTTGTGAATATATTCTGGCTGTCTGAGGTGTTGCTGAATTTGGTATTAAGCATTTGCTGCACATGTTTTGCTTTTAGGTTTAGTCGATTGGGGAATTGTAACTCCAGCGATGTTTGGACCAACATGATGGATCATTCAGAACTTAAAACCAACATTTGCTGCTTCCTCTCTGACAAAAATGGTGTTATCTTTTAATAAATCATTACATGGAATTACTGTGTGATGAGTTTTTAGTCTGATGGTTGAGCAGGGAGTTTGTTCTGTTTTCTTTTCCCTTTATTATTGCGTTTTAAACCCTAGAAGATGTAGTAAATGGGAGATTGAGATGAGTCTATAATTAATCAGCTCTCCTGGGTCAAACTTTTTTAAGGGTTTAACTGCCAGCTTAAAAGTTTTTGGGATTTGCCCTGAAGAAAGTGAAAAGTTAGTAATACTGAGAAGGGGTTCTCAGAATACATGTAACATATTTCAGGAACTTAATGGGTATAGGATCTAGTTTAATGTTGGTTTTGATGCTTTACATGTCTAAATGTTTATGTCTATTGCTTTGTGCCATTAAACCAGGATTAACTTTCTTCTTTCATGTCTAAGGTGCAAAAAGACCAGAGTGAAGAACTGAAGAAAAATGAAGAAAAATATCAACATGAGGATCATCATGATTTCATAACTGGAGTAAAATCTTTTAGTTTTGATAAACATGGGAAACTTAAAGTTCACATGACAATTCACAATGGAGAAAAACCTTACACATGCCCACAGTGTGGAAAGAGTTTTAATCTTAAAAGGACACTTTGAAGAACACATGAGGATTCATACAGGAGAGAGCCCTTACACCTGTCAACAGTGTGGAAACAAATTTACTCAAAAAGGAAGCCTTAACAGGCACGAGAGAATTCACACTGGAGAGAAGCCTTACACCTGCCAACAGTGTGGAAAGGGTTTCAGTCAACATGGAAACCTTGCTGACCACATGAAAGTTCACTCTGGAGAGAAGCCTTACACCTGCCAACAGTGTGGAAAGAGTTTCAGTCAACATGGAAACCTTGCTGACCACATGAAAGTTCACTCTGGAGAGAAGCCTTACACCTGCCATCAGTGTGGAAAAAGTTTCAAACGAAAAGGAAACCTTAATAGCCACATGAGAATTCACACTAAAAAGAGCCTTTTCACCTGCCAACAGTGTGGAATGAGTTTCACTGTAAAGGGAAGCCTTAACAGCCACATGAAAATTCACACTGGAGAAAAGCCTTACACATGCCTTCAATGTGGAAAGAGTTTTAATCAACATGAAAACCTTGAAGTCCACATGATGAGAGTTCACTCTGAAGAGAAGCTTTACACATGCCCTCAGTGTGATAAGAGTTTTAATCAAAAAGGACACTTTAAAGTCCACATGAGAGCACACTCTGAAGAGAAGCTAATTTACACATGCCCTCAGTGTGAAAAAAGTTTCAATCAGAAAGGACACTTTGAAGACCACATAAGAATTCACACTGGAGAGAGGCCTTTTACCTGCCAACAATGTGGGAAAGGTTTCAACCGAAAAGGAATCCTTAACAGGCACATAAGAATTCACACGGGAGAGAAGCCGTTTATATGTGGGCACTGTGGAATGTGTTTCCAATATAAAGTAAGCCTAAAGTACCACATGAGGATTCACTTATGAGAGAGTAGTGTTATCATATACTTTGTGTCAATTTTTATGATTTATTTTATGATTATACTGGTACTGGACAGGTTGTATGCCTGTCATCCCCATGACTGACATGTGTCAGTCATGACTGTCATAGTGTTCTTGTTATCAAGTAAAACAGTGTTTGTGATTTACGGTGGCAGCTGACAGGCTCCTGTATGTCTGTAAGTAAAATGGTGTTTCTGATTTACAGTCTGTAGCTGACAGGCTCCCGTATGTCTGGTAAGTTTTACGACGTGTTGTCGCATTGTGTGACATTTGTCAAGCTGTGCGGATGTCCGCAGGTGTTAAGAGAAACGTGTTTAGCCGGAGTTCATTGCGCTTTTGATCCACAGCGTTTGGCGTTTACACGCAATTTGCTATTGGCACTTTTTTTTTTTTTATAGTACGTTCCTTCCTCGACTAACATCCTTACCACAACTACGTCACTACCTACATCATGATATTGATTGTTTAAATAACGTTAGGATACATGCTGTTGAACACAGACGACATTTCTACAAGCTTTGGTGACACAATGGCTGCTCCGAGAACACCTAAAACCCCTAGAAAGGTTACACTGTAAAATCCAATTAGTTCACGTTACTTGAAAAAAGCATGCAAACCGATTGCACTTAAAAAACTAAGTACAGTGGAAAAGGTATTGCGTGTTGTATTAACAAATCCTTGTTTAGTATAATAAACTTACTCTTGAGTTTAAGTTACTAAAAAAAATGTGTGCAGTGTACTTGAAAATTTACTTTATATTATACCCCTGACTTAGTAAAGACTACTCAGAATTACTATTTCAAACAACTAAGTAATGCCATGTGAACTTTGCTTTGTGTGTACTGCAACTTAGAATTTCTTGTTTTTAGTTACTTGAACAGCGATTTTGATTTACTTTAAAGACCAAGTAACTGTTACTTCTGTAAATTAAGTACTTCAAACATTCATTTGACCTTTTTCCATTTACAGTAATCAATTGACATTGAGATTGTTATTCTTCAGAATAACAATCTCAAACACCAAATGGTCACCTATATGTTAACTCTGTTCTGCGAACTCACTATACACCTGTCACCAGAGCCGGCCGAGCCACTAAGCGACCGTTGCAATTGCAAAGGGCCCCGTGGCCAGCAGAGGGCCCCCTAGAGTCACTGCTAGCTAGTGGGAAAAAAAAAAAAAAAAAAAATATCGCACAACGAAAGTAACATAAAATAAATAAATAAAAAGAAATGGACCTACAGCGCTCTTTATCAGGCATCATGATAAGCACAGAGTTGTTATTTATTTAGTTCTGTATTATGGCAAATCAACCGGGAGCTCCCCGCGAAGGCGCGCGCGCGTCTTGATCCCGACTGCCCCTATGATGTCACTCGTTGTCACTTGGTCAGTCAGTTAGCGACTCCGACGAATCGACGATGTCTGACAAGAAACGAAAATATTTTTCTGGCCAAGAAAAACGACAAAAAAGAGCCTGGAAGAAGAGAAGAAGCAAGAAGATAAAGGTACGTAAGCCTGTAGGCTTAATTTTCCGATTTCTGTAATATGGATAATCTGCACTAAAAGTCTTAACATTAGCCTAAATCGTGCTTGTATTAATTTTCTACAGTTGTTTAACTTACATGCTAATAACATGCTGCATAAAATTGGTTTAGTATTAGGCCTATACCATTTGCTGGTGTTACTGTTAAAGCATTTAACAGAACAATATAAACCCAGTTTGGATTCTACACTAAAGGGCTAACATTAGTTTACTCCTTATGTCCCCTTAGGAGCACTATTAAAGTAACGTTATATGCTGCCAGTAAGCAAAGCTCCAGCTGTTGGTGAGTATAAAGGGGCTGTAAAATGATAACCTTCTGCATTTTAAAAATTAAGTCTAACTTTATGTATAATTATTTTCTTTATTTGGATTGGATTTTAATAGTTATATTGAAATGTTACCTCATTCTTAATATTGTTACTATTGATCTTCTTTGTGGTGTTTTAGATGTTATTGTTAATTTTGTTTATTTGAAAAATCTATGGTGTTGTATATATGTGCTGTAGTTTGTGACTCTTAAACTCTGGTGTCAATAAAAATGTATCTTTGTTCAGTGATAATCACTTTATCTGTCTTTTTATTCAGCAAGTTAATCAGTGTGTGTGTGTCTTGCACTGCCATTCAGCTCAGTGGTATCATAATTTTCCTATTAGACATCAAACATAGTATATACAGTATAATATAGTTATATAGTATGGTATAGTTATAAGGTAGTCATTGCTTTTCTTTAGGCCTTAAAACAGTCAAAGGGGCCTCCAACCAAATTTTGCTTAGCGCCCCCAAAGGTCTAGGGCCGGCTCTGCTTGTCACATAAATGTACCAGAGATATTACTGAAGTATAAAGTATCGTAAAATAGAAATATTTAACACACAACCACATTATAGTTGAAACAGGTTTATTCTTTGAACCTTAACCATTGGTATTTAGTTTCCAATGTTAAAATCAAAGTCTTAAAACCTTTTGAATCTGGTATAAAGTATGCATTACCTTGACATTTGTAATTTTATTCTGATTGTATTTTATCATCTTATTGGTACAGATAAACCTTGTTATTTCAAATCAATCAACAGGATTTCACGATTTTGACTTCTTGACTTAACCGATAAGTAATTGAAACTTTTTTTAACCGTATTATTTATAAGAGTATGAATTTTTGAGAAATATACTTGATTTTATGAGTGTATCCGGTACAGAGATTTTGGGAAAACAGTTGAATCTGTACTTTAGACAGTTGATAGAGATACTAATTGGTTTTGAAGAGATTAAAATGTTAGTCATTACTATCAGTGATCAGTACCACTTGAAGACAAAATTCAGACTAAAATGATCAATGTCAAGGTATTAGCGCCAACCCCAGAATGTCTTCTCACAGAACCAGACACACTTATTACACTGTGCTTTTGAAGAATGTTTTTATTTTTATATTTTATGGCAGAGTGAAAGCAACACCCAGGGGTGTGAACAACAGACTCTGTTGGACTGAATGTTTGCCTATGTGCACATATACATTAGTACCAAAATTGTTCTTCAATAATCTTCCAGTAATATACAGTACATAAAATTGGCATTTGTGGAAAAACAATTCCAACTCTGACCTTTTATTTAACAATCCTGAACAACTGCTTTACTTTTGTAATAACAAAGTTTAAAGACCAAACTTGGTAAAGAATCAACTGCTGACAAGTACAAGTGACATCCAGTTAGTGTACAAAAATGACAGAGTAATAACGATGGCAACAGATCTCACACATGTATGAATGACCTGCAGCCTCTAAGGGGGCTTTCACACTAGCACTTTTGGTGCGCACCCGGGTTCGAATGACGTCAGAGTTCGGTTCGTTTGGATGATGTGAACACTGTCTTCCGAACTCGGGTGCGCACCCGCGAACCGTACTCGGGTCCGCTTAAAAAGGTGGTCTGGGGTACGGTTCATGTGAACTCGGGTACGGTTCGCTGCTGATATGAACGCTATCGAACCAAACCGCGGAAGTGAACCGTTATTGATGTATGTGGTCGTCAGGACAGTCGGCTGTCGCACGCGCATCACTTTCTCTTTCGTGCGTGCGTGTGTGTATGTGTGTGTGTGTATATATACCTTGATGAAAAGCGGGATTGACGCACTGCAAGCAGAGAAATAAATTCTGCTTGCCTCTGCAAAAATTGTCTTCGGCGGACAGCCCGCTGTCTTTGAAACGTTTTCAGAATTTTTGCGGTAGACAGACGCAAGTGTGTTTCTGTATGTCTATGTTGAAAACAAAACCAAAGGTTAAAAAATAGAAAAACAAATGTCAACCGAGCATGTCTCCATTTTGGGCGCCTTTTCATTCGCGGTTACCAAGCAACACCATTACGCCAGCTGCAGCCTGATGACGCAAGCGTACCGCGGCTCGGATAGAAATAATATAATGTGAACACAGTCCATCGGGGGAGGGGGGGGAGCAATCGAACTCGGGTTCGGAACAGGCAATCGAACCAAGTGTGAAAGCGCCCTAAATGTAACTTGCTGATGAACCCAGTGGCTGATATAAAACAATATGAAAGGAGTGCCTTAATTTAGTTAACCCTCTGGGGACCAAAGGTTTTTTAGGGCCCTTGGGATGTTTTGACATGCACTGACATTTGTGCTTTTTTCAGTTATTTATAAACATGTTAATGGCAAAGGTGTAAATTCACTCTATATAGCACACACGGGGCTATCATAATATGTTAGCAACATGCATGTACATGTTTGTATTTTTGAGAGAATATTATTTATGCGTGGTTATTGAAAAAACTAAAAATAAAAGTTTCTGAAATAAGGCCACAAAACACATATTGATTATTTCTTCACAAGACTTTTGAAAATCACATAGTCTAGAATATTTGCTCCAAAACTATGTGAGAAACATCCTGACTACTCATTCAGATAAGTCAATAAAGTCTTTTAGAATGTGTATGACGTGTTTTGTTTGAGAAAGCTTTATGCGAGGAGGCTTGATCTCTCATTAGTATGTATCCATTTCACACCTGAGAAAGACAAAGACCCTCCCATAATGGCCCTATTAGGTGCTATCAGGCCATATCATTATGGCTTTTAGATTGTTTGGATTTATTTACAACACACACACACACACTGCTTAGAATAAGTGAACACACCCATGCTAAAGTTGACTAAAAAGAGGAATAAAAAATCGTAATGCCTTAATTAAAAAAATGAGGAAAACTCCAACCTTTAGGGACATGAATAATGTCCTTGAATTCTTTGTGAATGAAAAATTTATCACAAATAATTAAATGTTCTTCTTTAAAATACAGGGTGCATACGTCTGGACACATCTATCACACACCCTTCACCATATAGACAAGGTTTTATTTCAGTTCAAAGTTAGAGTTGGAAAAATCTTGAAAAGAAAATTGTCTTTTCCATAAATGTCTTAGTTTGATCATACATATTTCAAAGTTGAGGATTCATTATTTTGATTTAGCTTGGATTGGAACAAACACTAGACTATAACATCTTAGTTGATTAGTTTATTGACAAAACATACTATATATTTAACATATGAGCAGAAACTCCTAACAAAGCTTATTTGATGTCTATTTTAGAGTAAAAACTTTATACTCTATCCAAAACTAGTCAACAAAATGTCTTTTATTTCGTCTATAACAGTGCGTATCTGTGCGTTCATTCATTCATTCATTCATTCACACACACACACACACACACATTTAAACAGTATGCTATTTTTCCGTTTACAGACACTAACGTTATTCTATATCGCGATTAGAACAAAGCACAAGCATAAAACACTTACACACTTCTCAGCTGAATCTGTTGCTCCTCCTCGTGGTGAAAATAAACCAGCACTTGTTCTGAGGTAGGTAAATGTCCCAGGATTGTTCCTCATAGCCGCTCAAGATGACAGTAGATTAATCTGACTAAAAAATATAGTGTGTTTTCAGAGTTTATGGGCGTTAACGCGTCTCAATGTGGTGCTTCACGTATTTGCGTTTGAATAGCGCGTGCTCTCCGTGGGTGTGTCACATTACCGGAGATAATGAGCTGAGAGGGTCAGGGGATCTCTGGATAATCCGTAATTCGTTTGCAATTACAAAACGAAAATACCGTTTTTCTGCTTTTTGTTTCAAAACGAAAAACCAAATAACCGTTTTTGGTGTCAGAATCAAAAAACGAAAAACCAATTAAAAACGGCCCGTTTTTCGTTTTTTAGCGATCATTTTATCGTTATTCCTTTTTGAACAAAGAATGAAGAGAGTCTTTAGACTTCAGTCAATTCGTTTTTCGTTTATAAACAAAAAACGGAAGTCACGTGGTCTATTCCTTTTTTGGAAGCGAAAGTAACCGGAAACACTTTCAAAATAAAAGTTGGCTAACTATAGTTAGCGAGGTGATTGTAGACTAAAACTGAACTAATATAACGTTTTTTAGTACAAATAAAGTAGCACTGGGTGTGAAAAAAAACACTTTAGTTTACTGAAATAAAAATTAAAAATAATAAAATAATAACTCTGGCTGTTAGGGAGAATTAAACAATTGTAAGACCATTGGTGACCTGTAACTTCATATTAAGACAAGTGAACTCATTTTATATGTATCTTAGGATAGCAGGTAGCCTATTTATTTATAAGTTTCTATAATTTAATTCACATTTTAGTTTTGTAACATATTTATAGCCCTTCTTGCTATGTGGAAGCTCAACCAGCAGAGGTCCCTCTCCCCCTTCTCTACCCCCTTCAAGCACCGCTACCAACAGAAGCTAATCACTGAGTTTGAAGGGTGTGCAGAACTTCACCTGCCTTCCAGCTCCTCTTTCTATGCCACTATATCTGCTAAACACTCTCAGCTTCCACCATCTACTGCTACCCCTTCTGTGTCAAAACAAAACTCTTCCAAAACAAATCTATAAAGTTGTATACTTTTTATTTTCCTTTGCATTTTTCTCCAGTGTAATTTAGCCTACTTATTATGTTAGTTAAGTAGATGAATTTTTTTTTATGCAGCTTGTAGTTCTTATTAGTTATGTAGACCTACTTGTGTGTGAAACCTAGCATTACTCAGTCAAAAATGATCTCTAGCTCTGGGACTTTCAGATCATTTAGTGCTTTTTTTGGGTTTTATTCTGTTTGATGAACCACCAGGGAAAGGCAGTGCTCTGTACTCTTGGTACTAGTGTAAAGTAAAATAAAAGTGAAGTTAAATCATTTAGTTTTTCTCCCTGGTACTCGTGTCAGGGCCTCCCAGAGTTTCCCCAATACCTGGAGGATGTGAGCCTGCGTGCACTGCGTGCAGGGTTTAAGGACTGATGATAGTATTAAGACTGGCCCCAGTCACCTACCATCACTCTCTCTTCAAATAAATGCTGGACTGGCAGGACAAAGCAGCACACCACTCCTTCCTCCGGCACCATAAAAGGGCCTTGTTGTCACTTTCAGATTGTTTACATCATGGTTTATGGTAAGCCACATCTTTGAATTGTGGCACTACTTTTGTGGAATTGGATATTAAAATAAGTGTGTACTAAGACTAATTGTGACTTTGGTGCTACAAGTGCGGCACCCAGTGTCACTAGTAATGCTTCTGTTGGAAATAGTGGGACACAAGTGCCAATAAATGGAGTGTAATGGAAACTGTTAAAAGGAGTGACCAGGGTACAAATTGGTTGATTTTCCTTTATCACCAGACCAACAAACAATACTACTATTATGTTTATGGTTAAAATTGAACATTCACCCAAACAAATTTCGTTTTTTTATAGTTGTCACAGGTAGAACTATTCTTTATGATTTTCATTAAGTTATTTATTTAAATGTATTGTTTTTATTCTAGTTCTCCTGGCTGTGCTGTTTATTTAATTTGCTTGACTGTTTTTTCTTTTGATTCTCCCTCAGTTGTTTTCTTACGTTAGCTGTTTATTGCTTTTATTTGGCTGGTTGTCTCTTGGTTTTGTGTTTGTTTGTCCTTTCTCTGCCTCAAGCCCCCATCCCCATTCTCTTACTGGTGTTGTCTTTTCTCTGTGGTGTCTGTTGTGTGGTGTTTGTGGCCCCCATCCCCAAATCAATTTATAATTAAATAAATAATAAAACAAAGGAGTATAGTAATACTCTTACTAAATGTAAAATGTAAAATGTGTCTGGCGCAACATCCAGCTCCTCAGGCTGTGGTGCAGCACTAACCATATGGCTGATGGACAGAGAAGGTAATTTTGTACCGTGGTTTTGACTCGTAAGGGTTTATGTTCAAGACTAGTGAGATCAAATGTTCAATTATTTAAGGTTATGTCCAAATTTGTAGAGGAAACAGAGGTCAGATATCAATTAAATAAATAATAAAACAAAGGAGTATAGTAATACTTGTTACTATACTCCTAGTATAGTATAGTGTTGGGTTGGCCGGGACCACAAGTAGCTCTGTCTTCGCAAGGTTTAGTTGAAGGTGGTGGTCCTTCATCCAGCCAGAAATGTCGGTCAGGCAGGCTGAGATACGAGCAGCTACCGTCGGATCGTCAGGCTGGAATGAGAGGTAGAGTTGCGTGTGATCAGCGTACCTCAGAACCTCAGTTATCCTGCTGATCTCCACTACACCTTTTGAGGTAGACCAACTGACTTTTATGTAACTGGAAGGAGGTGAACTTTCTAACAAAGCACTCAAAAACAGGCTCTACCATTCCAAGAGTCAGATACTGCGCTGCCAGCTATGGACCACAAGACATCTGAATTGTCCTCAAATGCATCTTTGTTGTTTTTATACAATTTGGACTGTTATTTAATTTATCTTGATGACAGTGGTGTTAATGTTTTTGTTTGCTGCTCTGAAATATGTATATATTCCTGTTGATATTCTGTAAAAAACTGTTAAAGCAAGGTGGTGTGTTTTGTGAATCCATTGCAATTTATGTCAAAATAATCAGTTATGAATTAAATAGCTGGAAGCTCTAGGCCTTCCTTTTGTGTGGTTTGAATGATGTTTGTGAGTCCACTTCTGTTGATGCAACAGCAGTGTCTACGTTTTGCTATTTTAATCCTCTGTGAAATCAGTTGAGGCAACTGCACTCCAATCCTGTTTTGGGTACAGAGTACACAACTCTGACTCTGCCGTTATTGACATTGCAAATCTTTTGTATTTGTAATTGCACACAGTTTAACATGGAATTGATGTCTGCAGTACATTTGAGTTTAATTCCCTTGAGTAACATTAGGATTAATAAATCAAATTGCAGTTACAATTGAAAACCAGGTACATCATGCAATTACATTTTTATTACAAATTAAATTGGCATTACAGTAACTGAAAAATCAACATGATTCTTTCTAACAGTCTAATATGAATAAAATATTTTCTAAATATATATAGACATGGATATATAACATTACTAAATCCTACTACACTCAAGATCCAAACATGGTAATGTAATTGTCACTTACAGGTGTGGAATGTCTTATCAAAATACCATCATAGAATTCTAGACCTCTATAGTTTTCAATATTCAAGATTTTTTTTGTCTGTACCACCACTGTACAATTGCATAGGCTTATAAATGAAAAACACTTCTTTAGGGGAGGCTTCATTTAATGGGTGATTTTCATATGGTTTTACTCATGTTTCATTAACATAACAAAGTAAATATCATTTGAAGTAATACAATCGTCTTTAAAAATGTTCTATGAAGACGTTATATTTAGCAAAACAAAATCTACAAGAGCTAACCCCTCTGTTGATTGTGTTTCGTATACTGTATCAAAACAAAAACAGGTAGTCCATGTTTGGGTGGTGTGACAGGATAGCACAGCAGCCATTCTCCGAAAGCCCTCTGTGATGCCTTGGTGATGTGAGAGGGTAGTGGGAAAGGGTGGCACAGCAGTGTCGAATCCTCATTGGCACAGTCATTCAGTCATGCTTTAAGAGATTTCCGGAGAGCAAAGAGATAAAGACATAAGACTCTATTGGATAGAACTAAAAACTAAAAAATCTGTGTCAGACAGTTGAAAGATTTGCAGTTAACTTTTATGCCCCATATTTTTTGGGTTTCAAAAACAACAGTGTACTGTAGCTACAGGAATACCAGAGACTTGAAAAAGTCAAATAGAGACTTGACTTGTATATCTTTCGGGCTTCCCTGGGCTTCCCTGAAGTCATAAATATGACAATCTTTTGGTTTCTTTTTTGACAAATAATCCTAATACCTTTTTCATTAATACATATTTTTTATCCAAAACTACTTATTCCTACAATAACATGAAATATGGACAGATTTTTACTATGACGCTGTACTACCAACATATTAATGTAAGTGAGAAGAAAGACAACTGTATAGTTCAATATAGGCTGGGTCATGAAAAAAAGAGATATAACATATTGTCCCACAAATTGAAGTAAGAAAATCATGATCTAACCATGACAGAAATCAAATTGTAGTCAGTCACTTTGTTTTTGCCATACTTGGTAACCATTTTATAAAAGCAAAAGCTCAGTTCAAGCAGGATTATGTGTCTATTATATCACAGTTAAGGAGGTTGTCAGCCCAACATGAACAGTGCCCCTTAAGTATGATATAATAAGTGTATACTGAAGCCTGAAGTGAGCTATAGCTGGGTTTCAGTCACGTGATTATGATGACGCGCGAAATTCAGATGGAGGGCAGGGAGTGAAGAGCGCAATGGACGAGATAGAGGAAAGTCCGTACTGTACTACTTTACACGCTATTACAAGAGAAAGATATAAACAAAAAATCAAACATATGTTGGACGTGATCCTTACGTTATTAAGAGGAGTGATTTTTCAACTGAATTGAAAGATTTTCCTGACATCGAGGCGGTAGATATCAGCAACTACATTGTCTTACAGACAATGCTTTGACTTTACAAAGTTCGGAAACGTTACACGTTACACAAACATAGCCACTTAAGTTGTATTAACTCACCTTTGAAGAAGTGATCACTGCACACACGGGCATTTTCCCATTCGGCTCCTCCCGACCGCAGACGTAAGTTTGCAAGCCGTTTTCACAGAGTTTTTCAGTCAATTTCTTTAATTTTCCCCCCTTATGAACAACAACTTTTGGTACACGATAAAAACTCCTCGTGGTTTGATCGATTTAAGTAAGCATAAACGATGCAAAACATAGGCATTTTGAGTTTGTTATAGTGCTTTCTAAATACTGCAAATCACTTCCTGCCCTCCATTTGCATTTCGCGCCATGGCAACGCAGTGGCGTGACGTCATATGAAAACAAGCTATTGCTTAGATATTAAGATGCTTCAATACCAGGACTCTAGCTGATCATGTTTCTATCAATAAGAGAATAATCGGCCTTTGTTTTTTAGTGAGCATCTTTATACCATTTGTTTGTTCAACCATCCGACTGCTGTTTCCTGTTTCTATGGTAATGTTTACTGTACTGTCTGCATGCAACAGGAACCCCCCCACACACACACACACGCACGCACACACAAACACATACTTGGGATGAAAGATGAACCAAGTGCATTAATGCATTTTGGAAGGGCCCAAAATTGTGGTTCACTGTCTCGTCAAGCAGGACTGTGATGTCTGAATACGCCTCAGCGAAGCGCCTCTCAGCCTGATGACGTTCCGTTGCATCCACAAAGGGATCTCTACCAAAGACTGATGCTCTTGTTAGGCTGGCGTGATTTTCTTGGTCATACAAGTCAGCAGCCTGACTTGCAGTTGGAAGCTGATCTGCAGTGAGCTTCACCCTGCAGCCACCTTCTGCCAAGACATTTGGAATGCCTCTACCTGGGGAAAAGATGATTATTTTGAGTAGGGACAACAAAAAAAGGACCATTGCATATGTGTGTTGAACCGGATTTATGAAATCAGTCACTACAAGAACATTTCCCAAGTCCATTTTCCTAACCTACACCTCTAGATAGAGAAAGTGTATTGAATTAATCACAAATGGAAAGTCCGAACTTATAGAAAATTGCTGGCATGTACGTGCAATTATGACGCAGGATGGATCCTAATCCTACTCATACCTGTCAGATGCTGATTCAGATTCTGACCGTTCTCAAGAGTGGAAAAAAACTTAGCATGGAAGTTGTAAAGAATGACACAAGTTGGGACCATCTTAGTAGCTCATTATGCTCAGGCACTTATGCTCAAACACACTAACACCACGAAGAAATGTGTTTGCGTGCTGTGGAAAATTTTTTGATAAATCCTCAAGTACCTGAAACTGAATGGCTATTCCATGCGTCAACAAAACGCTGAAGTCCAATATTGGCAATCTGACATGACAGGTTTGACAAGCAGAAACGCACAGTGTTGTCTTCCATGTTTAGCCTCTCCTGATTCACAAGATTGATGATTGCCGTCTTTAGAGGATAAGTCACACGGTTGTTGACCTCAGGCCACACACGTTCAATTCTGTGGTTCTGAAATAAATAGTGAAAAAATATATAAAATAGTTACATAATATACACTCTGTGAGTACTACTGAGGTTGATACTGACTACCAGCTATATACAGCGTGTTAGCCTCGAAAACCCAGCTGTATTCTAACATCGATTTAACTCTCCTCATTAGCTAGGCTCCTTACATGCTTACTAATTATTTTTTTTTAGTTGGGTTTACGACATTGACAGTATTGTGTTGGACAGATGTGTGTAGCTGTGTTCATGATGGAGTGGAAGAGAGAGTGAGAGAGAGAGAGAGGGACAAGCGAGAAGATGTGCTGCGCAAATGCGCTACGCCGCTCTGCATTTAAATACGATTTAAAAAAGGCCTGGGGAAAAAAAGACAATCAATATGTGGTGGTCAGCGTTGATATCGTGGTGTGCCGCCACAAATAAATGAACATATGGGGAACACTGACATGGATTTTGATCTATTTTGTGATTTCCATTATTTATCCATAACCGCTTATCAGACTGTGAAGGTTGAAAGTTGAAATGGGCAGATTTGTCCAACTTGACCAAAACAGCACTATTTAAAACTTTATTAATGATCACACCAGACATTGTTGCATTGTAACATCTGGAACCAGTCCAGCAAGCATTCCTTTCGGATATTTCTACAGTCCAATGATTTGAACATATCTGAGTATGATATTAATTTAGCTTTCAATCAATTTAGAATTGGCATATGAGATGTCAAAATAACATGAAGGTAAGAAATACAGTTTGACGTATAGATGGTTTCATCAGATGCGTTGCCATGGTGATGCGCCGGCCCAGACCTGGAATCAGGTTGTTGCGCTGTGGGGTGCAACCTGACCTCGGGAGCAAACGCAATTTTGAAAATAAAAATGTTAAGGTTTCCTAACCAAGATGGAGACAGCGGTATTCAAATATGTGAAGGCTATCTGAGCAGGGAACCACACTAACATTTTCCACTGGTGGCACTTGCGCTACTAACTTTTTCAGTTACTAGCGCAAACCATGATTTGGTCGCACAAATTATTTATAGTAAGCCGCTCTGGATAATAATGACCAATAATGAAACTATTGCATACAGATGTGCTTTTTATTTTACTTGCCATCTTTTAAACCAAATGCCTTCTTGTTTTCTTTAAAATTGGTTGGGATAGATTTACTGCAATAGAAAATACAGTAGGCCTACACAATAAAGAATGAATTTCTTTTGGATTTCAACATGCTATGGTTGGCACAGATGGGCAGACTTCTGAACTCTTAAGGAAAAATAAAATAAATATAATCCACTTTGCGTGCTTCATACTGTCATTGTGAAGCTTCAATGATTTGTGTTTGAATTGTTTTGACGCAGTTAGAAATTTGGACAGTCCTGCAATTGAAGGCCCACAGAATTTACATTAGGGCTGCACAATATTGGTAAAAAATGACATTGCGATAGTTTATTTTTCTGCGATATATATTGCGATATAAAAACAATTTCACCAGATGACTTGAATAGCTCTATTTGGAAAGAATAAATCATTCTAGAATGACTGGGGTGGTTTTGTCATGGAGTAAATCCACATAGAAACTAATATTAATAGAATGTTTTAATGTCAAGTCAAGTCATCTTTATTTATATAGCGCTTTTCACAATACAGATTGTATCAAAGCAGCTTCACAGTGATAACATGAAAATAATTACAAGAAGTTTGTTTCTAGAATAAAGTTGCGTAATCGTCCACATGAAGTAACGCAGAACAAAAATATTGTTGAATAATTAAATGTCCCCAACTAAGCAAGCCAAAAGCCAAGGCAACCGTGGCAAGGAACCAAAACTCCAGCAGGTGATAGAACGGAGAAAAAAACCTCGGGAGAACCCAGGCTCAGTCGGGGGCCAGTTCTCCTCTGGCCAACGAACGAACAGTGTATGATGTAGCCAGGGGCGTAGCAGCCATTATAAAAGTGGGGGGGACAAAATGGTATGGTGATGTGACCCAAAGGTCAGTCCTTCCAGAAAAATGCGGAGTTTTTTTGTGATTGTTGCGGGCAAAAATCCTTGATTATGCGGCGATGGAATATGCAGGATATTTGCAATTTTATGTGATGAAATTGCGGGAACTTGCAAAAACTGCGGTTTGATGAAAAAGAGAGAAAAAGTGATTCCCCAACACCCTGTTCTCACTAGGCTACTACCTTAATGTAAAGAGCTATTTCTTATTACTTCCTATGATAAGCAAACATACTACATCACAGAAAGTGCTGGAATATTTAATCTTGTTTTATTTCAGACCTTAATAAACACATGGCTCAAACTTACAAAACATTGATGAGTCAAACAAGTTCTGTAGCTTTACAAAAGGAATATGCTACAACTTCTGTAAAAATGAATAAATAAAATATGAAAAAAATGTTTCCTGTTTTACAGCTTTTCAATGATGTTCATGACGCGTAATTACATCACTTCATAACGTTCCCATGGCAACAGGGGGAAACGGCTGCTCTCGTGTGAAGCAAACGCAACATTTTTCAACTTTCTGCTAAGATATGTGACTTTTTTTGCAACAAAAATGCGGGGATTATGAAATCATACAAGCCCCGCATATTCTGCGTGGAAATCGGCAATTTATACGGCAAAAGTGCGGCGTAGGCCTATTTGAAAAAATGCCCCCGCATAAATATGCGGTCTTTGGCTGATTATTGAATCATGCGATTGCATAATCGCGTTTTTCTGGAGGGACTGAAAGGTGATGTTCATAATAATAAATTCTAGATGGAATAGCAATTGGCATTTTACAGCACTAGTGCCAATTTTGGGAACATGCCATGATAGTTTACAGCAACCTATTTTTGTGAAATCATACTCGAAATAAAAAAATATTGCAGCACTTGGGACTTTCAGACAACTGTGGACATCTATACTTTATTTTTATGAAATAAAGATATTTTATGATATTTACAATATTTCAGTTAAACTACACTTGAACAATAACTTTTATCTTACTAACAGTTGGACCAAAAAAAGTGTTCAATGAGTAGGCCTACATAACAGATTACATCTAGCCTACAGTAATTTTATACAACAGATATTTTATAAAAAAAATATATCAATAAAACCTAAATCAATGTATTCGGTATTGGACATCAATTTAACATTGACATTAGATGTTGAATTTACATTGAATTTTGGTCACCCGACGTCGCAACCAAAATTTAACCAAATATCAATGTCTTATGACGTTGTGTGCCTGCTGGGAATAATCTGTTTTGTCTCATTTAACAGACGCTTTTATCCAAAGCAACAAGTAGGAGAGCATTTAACACACACTCGGCACAATCCGGCGCGACGTGACGAGGTCCTTACGGGTTCTGTTGTCTTACACTTCTTACAGCGTTACAGTAGGTTAAATCATAATAAGGAAACTTTACGTGTGATTCATGTCATCGCGACATACTGTAACACATTATACTTACAGTGTGTGTCAAAAAAATGATGTAGTCCTCTGCTTATTTTCTGGGGTGGATTAGACGGCCAAACAGCAAAGCGACTAAACAAACACAAAAATTCACAAGAGCAACAAAAGATTTGAAGCTCATGGCAGACGCGCCCAATAGATGCTTCGCGCTGTGATTGGCTGAATGTTAGCTCACTCAAGTCTAAGTAACAAATCAGAGAACACAGGCGGAAATATTGGCACGGAGTAAAAAAAAATGCGGGGGACAGAATCACCTGTTTCTAAAAGTGGGCGGGACGTGTCCCCCCCGTCCCCTCCCGGTTGCTACGCCCCTGGATGTAGCTAATGTAGTTAACTAGGGGTGTCCCCGACTAAGGATTTTCATAGTCGAATCAGATTCGTCAAGTCCTGCCTATAGTCGACTAATAGTCGAATCATGTGTGTGGTGTTGGGGAGGGGGCGGGGCTTAAACATTTTAAAGCCGCGATGTACAGAACATCACACAAAGATATAGAAGAAAATGTATAAAAACATTTTGGATCAATAAAACTAAGAAATAACATAAATAACTGCAGAAAGGCCACACTGCAGATAGGATTTGCATTTCACATGCAAATCAAATTAAATCGGCTGAATTGCCTGTACGAGCATGCTCTAAGTAGGCCTACAGGCAGCGCAACATCGATGCACTGAAAAATAATCAACAATTAAGAACACAATATAGGCCTACATTTATAATAAATAAAAATACAAAACGAAATAAGTCAGAATCACGTCACAAGAAGCAGAACAAATGTGTGCAAAATGCAGGGGAACAAATATTCAAAACACAAGTCACAAATAGTTAAATTAGATCACTCTGAGTGATCAATTAATAAAATAAAAATAAAGAAATTATTAAAATAACGAAAGTATGGCTTGGATTGTCAACTTTGTCTTTTTAACTGCAGAAACAACAATAAACGCTAAACTGGAGCGGCAGTCTTTTTAGCTAAACGTGTTCACAATATCCAAAAATCAAATTAGAACCAGCTGAAATGTTTTGAAATCACTTGTACCCATACCTGATCAAAAAAACAAAATCCAGTCTTTCTCTCGGCCTGTGTCCGTTTGAGTCTTTTCAAATTGTGTGCGCGGATAAAATACATTCTAAAACGCTTAACGTGAACAACGCTTAATGGCTTTGTCCTAAAACTGTTATATTAAAAGATCAAATTCTGTACACACCTTATTAATAAAGCATATTATATAGCCTACAGAAAAGCAGATGAGCCCAGAATATGAACGAAACGCGTTTTATTATAGGCTACGTTAAGCATTTTCCTCCCATAGAAAACCATTAAAGAAAAAGCTTTACGTGACTTTCTATAGGAAAAACGCGTTGCGTTCATATTCTGGGTTCATCTGCTTATTTGCACATGGAATGGTTTCTTAAGGTGTGTAGCCTACTGTGTACATACATTAAGCACGTAAAAGTGCCATTTAAGCGTTTTAAAAGTTTTTTTCACGTTAAGCGTTTTAGAACGTCCCGAGGAAAACCAACCTGTTAACGTTGGCCGGCAGAAGTGCGATCATGGTTTTCCTGATGCTAAATCCAGCCTTGGAGAATATCCTTTCTGATGGTGTGCATCTTTAGATTTTCTTATCCCAGACAGTTTTATAAATCCCTGCCGACAAGACGCTCCTCTGTCGGTCACGGATCGAAAGTGAAACTTAAATCTGTCACGGGGTGTTTGGATTTATTCACGCTGCACGCACGTTAAAAAATATTTATTAAAAGCTTCTTTCCTTGCACTTTTTTATTGACAGCATTATCATAATAGGCTGTATATTAACGTATTGACAGAAAACCAGTAGTTCTATGTGAAATCAGACATTGAGCACACTCATAGCCAAAATGACATAATCCTCGTTTAATAACACATCTGCGAAGATTCGACCGTGAGATTGGTAGTCGAATCAGGCTCCTCCTATCGAAGCATCGAATCTTCGACTATTCGGGGTCACCCCTATAGTTAACCAGACTTTAATAAATGGAACCTTATTGTAAAGTTTTTCTGATTTATGTCTCTTGAGTTTAGTGTTGGACAGATCAGTTGTTTTAACCATTCGTTAAAGTGAATCGGTTCAAAGGAGTCATATTAATTCGCGAATTGGACGTGTCATTAACGGACCACGGCACACGTTGTGTGATTATCCAGGCAGTTTAGGACATCGCACAAGATTTGTCTCAACACAGAAAACATTTCATCACTAGATAGATTTTTTGGTTTTGTTTATTGAAAGTGTTGTTTATGTAATCTGAATGTGTGGAAAGCTTTTCAGAGAAGATGAGGTAACGTTATTTTAGCACAATTCATAACCAGTGGTAGTTCAGGGATAAAAAAAAATTTGGTCGTCCGACCTTTTACCATCGTGTATTCTCAAAGATGTTCAGTCAACTCAATTCATTAATATGAGCGAGGGCGGGAGAGAGAGCAAGACAGTGTTAAGACGGTGAGAGAGTGCGCGCGCGGGGGTTTCACTCTCTCTGCTCGTTCTCTCAGTTAAACAAGCGCGAAGCCAACTTGATCTGTTGAATGCTCCGAGCACGTTATAAAACGTATTCTTAAAATACACATTTCTGTTTTAATAAATGCTCATAGTAAATCATAGCATATTGCCTAAAACATATAGGTACAAAAATAATCAAACGGTGATACATTTGCGACCCATTAAAAATTAGGGTCGCAATGGCATTTCAAAAGGTCGCATATGCGACCATTTTGGTCGCAGTGTAGTTCCCTGCTGAGTGATATCCGGTACAGTGTTTCCCATACATTTATTTGTGGCAGCCCACCACATTATCAGTGCTGACCGCCACATATTGATTTCTGTGTTTTTTACTATTTAAGATGGGAAAATCTGTATTTGACTGCAGAGCTGAATGCAGCGCACATTCGCTCGCTCGCTCCCTCTCTCTCTCTTCCGCAAACACATTGACAGCGGACCAGTCTGTGTATTGAATGGTTAGTATCATGAACAACGCTACACAGATCCATCCAACACGCTGTCAATGTCGGAGACCCACCTTGAAAAAAAGTCATTAGCAAGCTAAGGAGCCTAGCTAAAAAGGAGACTTATGTTAACCTTATAAAACCCCGCCGCCGCCAGTTTCATTCTGTGGGAAACACGTAAATCAGACACGTCAGTAGAAAAACATTCTTGTCTCAAATGTTTGTTCAACGACAACGAGTCTGGTAGTGTGACCTTATCACATTTCTGTTTGGCCAAGTAACGTTTCTTTTCTTCGACTGGCAAGAAATACTAGCTAATACTTGGTTATTTACTTGTTATGGATTGTTTGCGGAAGTCTGCCGGAAGTTAAGTTTGGGCCAGAGTAATGCACATGCGCAGTACCGTTGAAAGCGTCTATAGAAAGAAAAACACATACCTTTGTTGACTGTGTTTGTAAATATGGTGGCCTTTCTTGTTCCAATCTGTACCCTGACAGCTTGTCTTGTACAAAGAGAGACAAGAGGAACTCTCGACCATGGTCGACTCTGACTTGATCCCATAGTCCATAGTTGAGAACTGCAGACCTATTTAAATATGTAAATAAAATTATATATATATATATATATATATATATATATATATATGTGTGTGTGTGTGTGTGTTTAGCAAATTCCACAATCTAGTAAGTAAGAGAGATTATCATTTGCATGTTTCACCATTCATGGATTATGTCAGGCTGGTAACATTGGTAGGTCATTCTAATAACCCTTTATACAGTTCATTAAAATGGATAAACAGGAGAAGGGGTAAAAATGCTAACATTATATCTTAGTTATAGATGTATGTTAATGCTGAAGTACACATTACTGAAGATTATGGCACATACTCACTTGTAAACTTCATCATAAATGGTGAGGTTATTTTTAATTGGCATGGTGGAGTGGCCAACCAATTTACCACTGTAGCCATCAATGGCTACGACGTATGTCACGCCAAACATGACCATCTTCTCGTTCTGGTCAATATGCAGTTTTTGACCCATGTATGCTGCATGGTAGGGCACGGGATTCAGGTTTCTTAATCCCTAAAAAGGATAATACAGATGGATGAACACTGATAAAACGCGTATGGTTGTGTGACATTAAACAAGCAGTTCACATAAAACACAATTTAGCCTGTTTTTTACTTACATTAGATGTTATATAGCCATCAAAATACTTTCTGCAGGGTTTGATGAGGTTGCTAAATATTTCTGCTCACTCTGATACAATTTACAATGGGATACTTAAAAGTCATATAAACAAAACATGACTGCAAACCTGATTCCAAATATATTTGGACCCATTTTATAAATATATTTTGACCCAATATCCATTTTAATTTGATTTTCAGAAGCAAATATATATATAATTTTAGGCTAAATTGCATTCTGGGTAACCTAAAACCTTTTGTGTCCCTTAAAATAGAAATTAATTAAATTGATATTTAGCATACAAACTACAAATGATATAATGGACATTGTTTTGAAGAAGTCCTGGTTTACTAACCCATTTCTGCTTTACTGTCTATCACAAAAATACACAGAAATTATGTGAGTGAGAGAGAAAGAAATGTGATCAAGGATAAAATTTAAAATAAACCACAGGATTTCACAATTAAGAGCAAAGTAAGGCATGAGGAATTTCTGTGAAAACATACTTGACTGCGTGCCCTGTGGTATGGCGGCTGGACAACACATAGTGCAGCTGCAACACGTTGTTGAGAGGCATGTACGCCTTTGCTGGCTAGATACCCAGCCATCATCCGCCGACCATACGTTGGTCCTGTCTGATAACATCAAAATACAAGTTGTTGTTAAGCTCATTAGTTCATATCAATATTTTTAAATTTAGTAGTATCAGCCACAGGAAAATACTTAGTAACTAGGCTACTGAACAGACAGTGTCAAAAGCTCTTAATGGGTCATGGTAGATAAATACTAACATACCCTGCATGACAAGTAGGTAGATTTTGCGTGTTATATATACCCTTTATCTTAACTCACCTCTTGAACAGCTTGCACTACTGCAGCTTCTAGCTGAGTGTTGGACACTACTTCCTTCTGCTTTAGATTATATCTGAGACAGAATTTTTTTATATTATGTATGGAACCACCCTTTTCCAAGCCCATGGAGACGAGGGTATAAGAAATGTCCTCATAAGTTCTTCCTTGCAGCCTCATGTTTTTTATTGTCTCCAAATAACTTTCAAGTGCCATCTTGTGAGCAGCAGATGTACTTGTTTTGCACCCTGAAATAATGAAAAGTAAAAATATATAACTTAGGATAAGTGGTGCTGATGGTGCTACATACTCTCATATTTACAAAACATTTATTCAGGAGGCAGACACCATCTCCACATTTAAGAGTAGGCTTAAGACTTTCCTCTTGGATAAAGCTTATAGTTAGGGCTGACTCAGGTGAGTCCTGAACCATCCCTTAGTTATGCTGCTATAGGCCTAGACTGCGGGGGGACTTCCCATGATGCACTGAGCTACTCTCTCCTCCTCCTTCTCTCCATCTGTATGCAACCTCATCCCATTAATGCATTTCACTAACTCAACTTCTTCCCTTTCCCGTAGTCTTGTGCTTTCTCGTCCCTCTCCTCTCTCCTCCTATCACTTCCAGCAGGTGTTTCTGTCTCTGGAGCTGTGGAGTCTGGATCTGTGGTTGCGAGTCACCTGCTGCCCCATGTTCCTGCTCGACAACCCCTGCTTACAATGATTGTTACTAGTCCTATTGCTATTATTACTGTTATTATTATCATTAACATTACGATTATTATCATGGACATTACTTTGGATATCTGTACCATTACTCTGGATATCTGTACCATTACTCGCTCTGTCTATGGCAACATTGCCGTTACTGTCTGTACATTGTGTAGGCTGCTCTTCCCCATCCCTCCCCTCCTTCCTCCGCTCCCTCTCTCTGGCTCTCTCTTCTCTGTCTGTCTCTTTCTCTGTCTCTGTCTGTCTGTCTCTCTCTCTCACCCCCAACCGGTCGAGGCAGATGGCCGCCCACCCTGAGCCATGGTTCTGTTCGAGGTTTCTGCCTCTTAAAAGGAAGTTTTTCCTTGCCTGTGTCGCCTAGTGCTTGCTCTTGGTTGGGAATTGTTGGGTTTCTGTAAATAACATCACAGAGTATGGTCTAGACCTGCTCTTTTCTGAAAAACGCTGTGAGATATCTGTTGTTGTGATTTGGCGATATATAAATAAAATTGAATTGCATCCTGAGTCAATGATAAACTCTTGGGTACCCACTTTTGTTCTGGAAAACTCAGACAGTTTATGTAGGCTTTTAGGGGGTATAGAGGGAACGTGGGATAGAGAAAGAAAGAGGAGCGACAGGAAACTCACACAAAGCAAGTCTCCATGCCTGATGCACTGTGCCTTAAAAAGCTGAAGACCCTTCGGTAAGTCACGCCCCCTTAGTTACAGTTGCTAAGGCCGACAAACTGTCCAATGTGTGGGAGTTTTATCATGGCTTGCCACAATCTATTAAGTTACTGCACTCCCTGGGTAAATATTGGCTAATGTTTGGAAAAGGCATCACAGAAAGAAGCAGAAGGTTGTATTCAGGCTGACTCAAAACAGACTGAAACAGACGTGAAAAAACAAAGATGGAAGCTAAAGCCCGTCTCTATTCACTACTACAATCATTACAAAGTGTAACAGTCGGGTTATATAACGTCACATTCAGTAGGAAGTTAGCTAGCATTAGCTAACTAACATTACATTATGGAAAAACCCACAGCGTTTATTTTTCTGGATTTATTTTAGGTTTTTGAAAGGGAATAAATTGTACTTATCCTTTCAACCTCTCTGGGTAGCGACTGTAATTACTACAAGTGCCCCAGGAACAGTGTTTGAACCATATCTTGGAAAAATACAAGAAAAAGCTAGAAAACGACTCCTTTTGCATTAGAGTCAGTGGAGCACAGCCATGAAAGAGTTGTACCTCAGTTCGATCATTGGAGCAAAAACACTAAATTGGTAGCACAGGACAGAGAGCAGCACCATAGAACACACACAAGACAATATATGGCCATAACAACTGAAGGCTAAATTAGACTAACATTACTTCGGGAGCCTACTAACACACATACACGGCCATGCACAGACACACACACACAATAACAAGAACAACATGGTGCACACGCATATGCATACGGTACGTAACTTAACGTTATAAAAATAACAAGGCGGGAAGGAAGCGTGTAACGTTACTACAGTCACTAGTAGGAACTGTAATATTGTAAGGGATCTACTGGAGGCAAGTTGTAGCAAGAACCTAGTGCAGTATTTTTTTCTAAACATAACAAGATTTAAACATAAAACAAAAACATAAAACAAAAGCATGACATGGCATGAAACAAAACCGTGGACAAAGACTTACACAACAGTGGTTACAGGAAACAATACTTGACAAAGACACATGGCAAACATGAGGGCTTAACAAAGACTAATGACAAGACAAGGGACACCTGTGAACAATGAACAGACGATCAACCAATGACAAGAAATGACAGGATCACATGACAAACAGGAAATCACATGACAGTTCATTAGTAGTTACTTCATAGTTATTTTTCTTGAACCATAATTAATAGTAGTTCTTCAGGAGGTATAACATAATTAATTAGTTATTTATTAACTAACTGATACTGAACTGATACACAATCATAAAATTCTATTACATACTGATTAGTTAACATATCTTCCTTAGTTAACAGTAGTGACTTAAGTGTTAATGAAGAATTACCTATTAATTCTTCAGTAATTCCTTATTAGTTATGCGGTAAGTAAGAAACAGTATTGTAAAGTGTTACCAACATAGTCTTATGAGTAATTATTGTGTTCCTAAACCTATCCATTTAATTATGATTATTTTTAGCATGGCAAATGTTATCTTAATATAAAGAAAATAAAACTATTGTTAACAGCTAACGTTACTGGGTTAGTTAAGTTAAGGTTAAAGTAATCTTCGGCAAAATGGTAAATTCGGTAACGTTATTATACATAAGGTAGCCTATATAGATGACGCTGTACATTCCAAATATCTACCTGTAAATCCAAATATAACTTTCTCTTCTGGGTCATTCCTACTATTCGGTGCCATTTCAGCTTGGTAAATTTCTATAAAAAAAAAGTAAAAATTTCCATGATTTAATAATTTTATCTGAAGAATGGTTTGTTACACTACAAGAAAAATATATTGGTCCAGCTCAGGATATGACTCTTTAATAATTTTGACCAAATTCTTCACACATGCAAAGGCCAAATGTCCACCCTGTTACCAGACATTCTCATCTCAATTAATAAATGTTTTGAATTCACAATTATTTTAATATTTACATTTTCTAAGAGCTAACATGTCCCTCACTTTACCCTGCAAATGTAATTTAACTTAGTATTCATTAACAAGCATTATCTTGAAAAAAGTTGTTGTATTTTAAGGCACAGTGCTAATTTTAACACATTTCTTTTAGAATAAAAAGACATTTCAATGGAATTTTGCCCCATTTTAAAATTATTTCATTTTGCCATTTCATTCCCTAAAATTAACCACAAAAATATGCATAACATTTGTTGAACTTATTTTATTAACTTAAACCAACAAAGAGGTAACAGGGAGGACAGAGGGGTAACAGGGTGGACAAAGGGGTAACAGGGTGGACATCACACCACTGAACAACAATAAATGTCATCAACTCATTTACCCTGGCACCCCCTGATGAAGAAAGACACACGTCCACATCAACATTCAAAATTAAACATTTTTTAGATAACTTAAAATTCACACTTTTTTGAATTTCATATGTTTACAGATAACAGTAATAGCAACAGTAAACTACTGAACAAACCAGCATCCCAGGTGTTTTTCTATAAAATCCCACACTGTCTTCTCTAGCTGGACAGACCTCTTGTTTAAAGGTTGTGGCTCTTTCATCAGGCACACAATCTGCTCATCCCTGTACCAGCTAATGTCCTCTCGTGGACTCGGCCAGAAGAACTTGTTGGTCCCATTCTTGTGCATGCATTTCACCCTCACATCTTCTTCAACCTCCTGGATGATTCCTGGGTAGGGTTCACCATCATAGTTGACAACGCACCACTGTCCAATGTTTTTTTTCATGATGACCTCAGGGCGTGATGGTTCTTCAATGCAGTGTGGGCTTTCTTCTCCTCCCAGGCTCACCTCCTTCAGCCCATAGCATGCACAGTCGAGGACACCTTTGTCTGCCTGACAAAGGCAAGTTATTTCCCGGTATTTGATTGTTCCTGTAGAGAAACTGATGACTTGGTGAATTTTCATTGTTCCTTTGACAGGCACAAGCGGGGGCACATCAATCATTTCATTGACTTTACTCTCAACATCATCTTCTCCCACAAAAAAAAGTTTCACAGAGGTGCCGATGTTCCTCAACTGGTAGAACATGGCCTCTGCGTTGGGGATATCTCCTCCATGGCGGACAATTTTGTCAGCTGATCTTTTAAGGGTACCCCCAACACCATCTGGAGCCCCCTTTCCATGGCTGGCTTCAAAGAAGTTCCAGCTGATGTCTTTGAAGCCTTTCTTGAAAGGTTCTTTTGACAGTAGGTAAAAGTTTTGCTTTTGTTTGTACTGAGTAGCTGGGCCGTCACTGAAGACATGGAGGCGATTGATCAGAGGGTATCGCTCCCTCACCATATCTAACACAGGGCTGAGGTGGGCCCAGATAGCCGGGGGATCGTGCTGCCTGGAAGGTGAGATGGAGCAGAAAGACACTGGTGACTCTTCAGCTGCAGTGTACAGCACTCCAGTATGTAGTGTTGCTTGCTGGTGCGACCCTCCAAAATGGACTGATTGAATTTCTTGAGAATACTTACAGGAATAGTTCTCACTGAAATCTACATGTAGTAGACATTCATTGTTCTTCAAGTTTTCTCTCAGCTGTCTGTAGGCCTTGTACTGCCAACGGATATTAAAGATGTGCCGCCTAAATCTGAACAGCATGTCATGGAATTCACTTGCAAGTGCATCCTCTCTTGTCATCACAATTTTTTTCACAGTGATTGTTGACCTTTTTCCAGACTCATCTCCATCGTTCACTTTGGAATTGTCTTCCAGACACCATTGGGTAAGGGCTATCTCTGTGTTTGTGGCAGGTCTCAGCATTGTAAGTGTTGAGACGAGACAATCATTACATTCGCCATATGCACAGAGTTTAGATTTGGGATCGCACATTGTTGCATCTACCATCTCCTCTAGGTTTTTTGTTGCTAACAGACCTTGGTTGTACAGGGCGTTGGACATGAACTGTAAGTTTTCATGAGTTTTACACTGACAGGTTTCGCGATCAGCTTCTGTGGGCATCACAACCCAAAATGGTCTTAAGGTGCAGAAACAAGAGTAAGAGACCTGATGTTCATTTTCTGAAAGGAACTTCTGGTGCAGATTCTTCATTGTGTCAGTTAGCAAACGTTTCTGTTTTTTCTTCTTCTTCTTCTGAGTAACAGTTTGCTTTCGTCCTGTTGTCATCCGACTAACATCATCTCTTAAAAAGAACATCTTGACTTTTTGTTTGCATTCAGCAAGTAATCTGTTGGACTTCTTCCTTTTAAATGTCAACAGTTCTCCATCTGGTCTGTGACCTCGCTTTTTTGAAAAGCCCAGTGTTGCCTGTGCAGCCCTCTGCAACCTGTATTTTTTTATTATTTTTCCAATTGTTGTTTTTGCAATAATTTGCTTCTCCCGTTCCTTCTCGGTGTGTTTGTATTTATTTCTGATTTCTTCGATTATTGATTCCTGCAACAACAATCTTTTCCTTATGGTGTTGTTAACTGTTTGATGCCGCAGCAGTGCATTCACTATAGAACGTGGTGATTTTTTCCCTCCTGCCAAACTCTGGCACCTTTTCTTGAATTTTTCTTTTTTTCTCTTTTCCTTCTCCAGCAAGGCCTTTAGTTGTTCAATCTCCTTCTGTAGCCTCCTTCTTCCCTGTCGGACATTTCTCCTTCCAACAACATATTGCCTATTACACAAGAAGCATATTGTCACAATTTACAATCACTACAACAGATAAATGGTTCTGTATACAACAATTTATAGGATATAAGGCCAATTATCACATTAAAGTAAGTTGTTCTTATACCTATTATTGTAAGATTTAATTTGCTTTACTATCCCTTTATTAGGCCACAAAATGTTTATCATTGTATTTTACAATTTTAAGTTTCTGGTTTTAGAGAACATATTATGACACTCACTCTCACACACACGCACATCCCTCACACACAGACACACACACACACACACACACACACTGTAGAGAAAAAATCATCTCAGGTAATTTAATTCCAGTTTCTACCTAACCAACAAAGCATTCAATAGTAAACTTTCTTTTAACCTTGAGGGCCCTGGCTGTGGGATATTTCTTGGTTCTGGGGGACTGTCTGAACTTGGGGGAGGAGTAGTCGTCGACTCAGTTGCTATCCCGGCTCTGGTACAATCTCTCTGCTTTTTCTTCTTTTCTCGCCATGTTTTTCTCTGTGCTCTCTTCTCTCTTTCACTGAGTTCTAACACTTTCCTCTTTCTTCCTTCCTCTCTGTCCTTTCTCCACCTTTCCTTCTCTTTATTGAGGTATATCTGCCTTTTTTCAGGGTCTGCATCACGACGTGCCCTGTAGCGTCGCTGCTTTTCTGCAGCAGACAACGGTGCCATTTCCTGACAAATACATGCATACCATTTAAGCTACTTTTTCTTGAAGGCATATAACAAATAAATGTATAATAAATTATTTATAATACCAATTCAAGCTTTAAACACTTATTTATTTAGCATTTACACCTACTCTGTTACAATATGTCCACCCTGTTACTGTGCAAAACAGTAACAGGGTGGACAGTAACAGGAGGGACATTTTATGCTAAAGTTAGCCATTGCTACTCATGTGATGAAAAACAAGCTAGTGCACAGTGATCACTGAGGAAGATTTTTAACCTGTTTTTTAACCATATTTTCCAAATTAAAAACAATTATAAGTTTCCACTATAAATAGGCATAACAGGGTGGACATGTTATGCTTTACCACATCAGTGAATCATTCTTAAACATTGAAAAAAGGGTGAATTAAGGAGTGATACTTACTCTGCTTCTTGAAGAGAATTTGCCGCCAAAAAGTATTCAAATTCCTGAGAGTCATGTGATTAGAGTAACAGTCAAGGGGCGTGTTCAGAGGGATATTCCATCAGAGTAACAGGGGGGACATTCAATTCAGGGACACAACATATTTTAAAGACTTTAAGCATAAAAAATGTATTACTAACAAAAAATATATTTTGTTGAGGAATATTATAAATAAGAATATACAACAATATTGAAAAATTTCAAATTTATTAGATTTTTATTACTTATATTTGTGGCTGAAGTTGTGCAAGCTTACTTGGGGACATGGCAGTTTAGCCTACTTGCACTAACATCAGAGTAATTATTTATTTTATTAATTAATCCTGGGTACATTTATTGTGTTCTATGGTAAAGGGGGATTAACAATTTAAGATGATCATTTAGAAACAAGTGTTAGCCCATTTTTACTCAAAATATACCACATTATGTCATGAGGACTCAAATGGCACCGAATGCTAAGAATGACCCTTCTTCTGTCTTCAGTGTTGGTCTGGTTCTAGGTGTATTTCTGTGAAATGGCCATGGCCATGTGGAGATGGGCATCGTCACCTAGGAAACAATTTGAATAAGCGCGCGCACACTTGATGGACACCAATTTCGCGTTGTTCTGCGCCTTACTCTGCCTATGATTGGCTCATCTAAACCAAAACCTAAATTTTAACCAACCCTGATCAACGGAGGCAGAAACTTTGTCAGGAAAAAAACTATAAAAAGACTGTATCGCGCGCCTTTTCCACCGAAATTCAAAATGTTCCATCAGGAGAGAGTGACCCTTTGGCGTAGCGATAAAACAGTTAACATTCGGCATGTTGATCTCTCTGTGAGCAATATTGCCCGTATATTCAAGGTTTGTACAACTTTTATTTTTTAAAAACTTTACTGTATTGGGGTGCAGCTGGAAGCATGTTTTTCGCTTGCCTGGATAAAATGTAAAGTAGGCCTAAAGAGTAATTAACTCTGAAAACTTTAACAATGTAACTTTGAAGATTGACTCTATGACTGAGTGGCAATATTTAACCCTCTGAGCTTCTTCGGTCAAAAATGAGCGTAAACTGTTACGTTTTGAAATGTTAAATTTTTTTGCATCATCGGAATGGGATGAAACTTGATTAAGACATTTTGTAGGGATGGCATTTCAAGCAAAAATAATATTCGACGATCGATTATTTTAAAAAAGCACCCTGCCCCACATGCTCACTGTAAAACGGCGCTCGCTCAAATTCCACTCCGACACTACATTTCTCTGTAGGCTACTGTAGGCCTACGTGTTTTAGCCATTAAAGAAAATGTATTTAGTTTAATATTTAAGTTTAAATAATATGTTATTTTTTAATTTAATCTATGTTGATTATAAAAAGTGAACCGCATGCATGAGTAAGATGCGCAATATAGCTATCGGGAGACCTCATTTTGACCACATTAAGTTTTGTTTTGTATGAAGGCTTTCTTTAAAGTGAATTTCGTTTTGTATAATTTGATTATTAATTTTAATCAATGTTTCATCAACCAGTTGCCTGGATTTATATAATCAGGACATGGACGCGCCGGCGCAATATAACTTGCATTGCTCGTGAACTGGAGCTCATCTCAGAAATATACTGGTAAGACTGCAACAGCACATTTTTAGAATATGCAAAACAAAATCAATAAATGAAAAAAAAAAACTTGCTCAAATGCATGCGCGCACACACGCACACTTATTTTGTTCGTTTTTTTAATTATCAAATACTGAGTAACAAAAATGTTTGCATTGTGTTACCCTTCTAACCAAATGTTATTGTTTGATTGTAATCATAATGCAAAACCTGATACTTGTTTTTTTTTTTTAAATTTAAAAGTATTTTAGAATATCTAAATATATATCTAAATAAAAAAACGAATAAGATAGAGAAATCATGTCTAAAACAACAATAGGAATCAAAAAGCATTTCTATGTATTTATATAGGAAGCTACAGGCGGTTACAGGACATTTCACACATTTATATATTATTAAAAGTAGATGACGCTCTTCTGACTTGACTTTTTTTTTTTTTAGGCCTGCACTCTATTTTTATGTGAAATGTTGCATTTATTGAAAAAAATTAAAAATATATATATTAATTCTAATGAAAAAAATAGCTCATAAAATTATATAATTAATGCAAAGTATCAAAAAAATCTTTAAAAATTCTAAATAATAATAAAAAAAATATTATTGAACAAAAATATATTTCATTGGTTTTCCTGGGGGGAAAAAAGTTAAATTTTAAGGCTTCGGTCTTTTTTGACCAGGAGGAAGCTAAGTGTAACCCCTAAACGAAGAAGCCCAGAGGGTTAAACAGGACTCGACATAAACACCCGCCAAATGCGAGTGGATCTCAGTGGTGGCGGGTCACTCCCACCAGCAGTTTGGCGGGCTGAAAAATTGTGGTCATATGAAAATGCACCAAATGAATTCCAATGTGCCTCCACTGTACTCTTCTCGCATTATACTAGCCTCATTGAATTACGCTAAGTTTTTGTTCTAAGCCTTTTCTGGTTATGTGTGTATTGGCATGAACCCACCAAACTTTGAAACTATCTTGTCTGTAGCCTATACTATAACTCTAATGAAGACCATAACTACTACTACTAATGTTTAGTTAGATTTTATTGCTCCCTGCATCCTGGGCACTTGGTCTGCAGTTTTTGGTGTGCTTTCTCTAACATTCGTGTGTATTAAGCATACATTCATTAACAAGCTCTATTCTTCCTATTGCCTACTTCATATGCCTACTTAATATAACCCGACATATCATGACCAATCACAGGAAATGTTTACTAGCCTACATTTTGTACCAAAGTTCAGATCATATCCCCAAAGTTTACCTGCCAGCTGATTCAAAATCCTTATATGTTACGACTCAGCAATTGTCTGGGAAACATACTGTGTGTATTTGTGTGCCTGTGTTGTATACAGAAGTGAAGGACAGAAAGGTTAGTTTAAGGACTAGGAACAGGTGTGCACGCATGTGTGTGACATTAAAAAATTATATAGGTGACAACAACCTTCTAAAAATCTTTTAACTGTACTGTAACTGTTTCAGCTGATTCCATCCAGTATTTATTTAATATTGGACGGCGGGGATGTGGTGCTGCCCAGCCCTGGTGGCTACCTGGATGAAGTATCAATTGGCAGCCGATGCGAGGTCATGGGAGATGAGGAGGGCCCTACCTCTCAACCACCCAGCCAACCAAGTAGGGCTTCGAATAACGATTATTTTCTTTATTAATCAAGTAGTTGTTTGGTCTATAAAATGTACATAAATAGTGAAAAATGTCACAACATCAAGTCTTCAAAGATCTTGTTTTGTCCACAACCCAAAGATATTGTGTTTACTGTGAGACCGGAGAAAAGTAACCAGAACATATTCACAAATGAGAGGCTGATATCATAAAACTTATATTTTTTTCAAGACATTAATCAATTATCAATTTATTATATATTTAACAGTTGACATCTAATCTGTTAATCAATTCATTTTGCAGCTCAACCCGCAGTGCAATCAGCAGCAAATTTTAGATTTCCAGCAGCTTCCACTGGCCATACTGGACCTCCACCCCCACGTCCGTCCAGAATCTTTACACGGTATGAAACCAAAGAAAAAAATATAGTAACAAATTGCCCACAAAATACTTTTTCCAATACTGTGCATGCAGTTTGATCGTTATAGTATAGGGTTGGGCTGATAGACGATGCCATCGTCCATCACAGATGGCTGACAGGCATCACAAAGTTGAACCTGTATTGTGATTGGACCACCCTTTAATGTACCTGTGTGGCCCACCCAAGTAAAGTTTATGTGTGGAAAACATTGAAAGTCCTTCAATTTGATGTTTAAGAAGATTTGGGAACCATGAATTAGTAGTAGGATGTGTTGCTTAAATAAATAATAGAGGGGTTGTTTGTAAAATCGGTCTCTCTCTGCAACCACACCACCCACCCCTGTGTGTCTTTCTCTGTGTCTTCAAAGGAACATATCCATTGGAAGGGTGGAGAGGGGAAATCTAATTTTGGATGGCACCACCTTGTACGTTGAGTTCACCAGTCAAGAAGCGACTGTCCCAGCCATGACCTTAAAGGTCAAAACAGAACTCAGCACAGAGGAAAATGTTGTCCTGTGCGATGCACAGGGCAATCGACTGGCGGAGTCAAGCGGTACAACTGGTACATTAGAGTATTTTTGAAGTTTGTCCAACACTGGATTTGTTGAAAATCTTTGTATTTAGTGTTACAGGTATTTGAATGGTAAATTATAATGTAATTTGATAAATTAACCTAGGTCCAGATGTCCCTCATCTGTTGCAAGCTACTAAAATGAGATTACATCTTGAAGCCATAGTGGATACTCTTTACTTATTCAAAATGTGTTAATTTATCTATTTCCCAATGCCATGTTGGATATTTGAAACTGTTAAGGCAGTCCACTAACATGTTCTTAATATATTCAAACAATACAACACAAAAAAAAAAATAGTGTAAATGGCTTTAACAAACAGTGGACATAAATACTTTGTTGACACAGTGGTAATACTTATTACTAATACATATTTCAGTTGAGAACTACATTCTTTGTGTCAATACAAGTAACCCACCTGGATATAAAACAGTTGTTCCCCTAAGTCTATTAATTTTATTAATTTCGTCAAAAGGGTCTTTGACTGGCATAACTCTGTGGAGTATGGTCTTATGTTTCTCTCAGAAAACCTTCAGGTGATAAGCAGGGTCTCATATATAAATATTTGGTTAAAGCTTTTTAGTAGTATACATTTCATGGGCTGACCGTCCTTGCAGTCAGAGCCCAGCCTATTAAAATTAGGGATTTTCCCTTACCCGATCCCTTTTTACCTGAGAATACTTCTTCAAATTATAGTAACTAATTACAGAAATTACAAATGCAGATCTGAATTAACATAGGCTTGGCTACCTAATGTCATTATCTGTACAGATTCTCTCTAGACGCCAGCACTGGGTGTAAGCTGTGTCTTTGAAACCAAAAATCAATTAATGTTTGTTCTTCCCTGTAGGAGTGGCGTTTGTTTCCATCTGCGAAAGCTCTTACAACGAGCTACAGAGGAGGAAGAGGAGGAGGACAAGGTAATTAGCATTGCATTAGCAAGTAGCATAAATCGCTCCCAACCTGGTTACCTTAAAAAAGTGAAAATTTGAGAGAAAAGGTGTCACAGTGTCTGGGTTGTCATGTGCTTGTGTTCTAGTTCTGTTTATTGTGAGCACATGGCTTGTCATGTGTTTCCCTTGTGCCATGTGTTCTCCTGTCTATTGTCTAGCCCCTCCCATCTTGTTATCTGATTATTGGTTAATTTGTCCCACCTGTCCTTCTCATTACCCTCCTTTGTTTGTTCCCCTATTTAGCCTCCTTGTGTTTGTAGTCCTGTGTTGGAAAACAAAAATATTCCATGGTGGAAGGAAGAGTGCAATAATTCAATAAAAGAAAGAAATAAGGCATTTAAACAACTCAGGGAAAATATGAGTATTAGTAATTTGGTGGAGTATAAGAAAGCAAGAGCTAAAACAAGAAGAATAATTAAGAATGCGCGGAGAGAAGGATGGAGAGAATTTTGTTCTACCATAGGAAAAGATACTTCTATGGATAAAATATGGAATATGTTAAGGAATATGAGTGGAAAAGGAAAGAAGTCAACTCTAATACCAATTTTAATTGAAGACGACAAAATTGCAGTAATGGATATAGATAAAGCAAACATGTTAGGTAAGGTTTTAGAAAGAGCACATAAAATAGAATTGGGAGAAGAATATGAGATAAGGAAAAATTATATTTTAGACAAAAATCCAGATATAATGAAGAAAAGAAATAACAATAAGAGCTGTATGGATGCAGAGTTTTCACTTACAGAACTGAAAGTAGCTTTACAAAAATGTGCCAATACCACTCCTGGGGTTGATAAAGTAAGTTATAAAATGATAAAGAATTTGTCAGATAATGTATTATTAAAGATAATTGAGTTATATAATAAAATATGGATGGAAGGAATTATTCCAGAAATATGGAAGAAAGCTGTAATAATCCCTATTGTAAAGCCAGGAAAAAATTCAACAAATCCAGGAAGTTATCGTCCAATTGCTCTGACTTCAAACTTATGTAAATTAATGGAAAAGATTATAGTTCATAGACTAACATATGATCTAGAGAAAAAGGGTAAATTTAGTAAGTATCAATGTGGATTTAGAGGTAAAAGATCAACCATGGATGCATTAATCAAGGTCAGTAATGAAGTAGAGAAGACAATAGCTATGAAAGAAATAATGGCAGTAGTGTATTTTGATATAGAAAAAGCATATGACACGGTATGGAGAGAAGGGTTGTTAATTAAAGCCTCAAGGATAGGAATAGATGGGAATATGTATAATTGGTTATCTCAATTTTTGTATGAAAAAACATTTGTAGTTCAAGTGGGAGTGTGTCAGTCATTAATTTATAAGGCAGACAATGGTATTCCTCAAGGGAGTGTTATAAGTCCAATTCTTTTTAATATTATGATTAATTATATTTTTGACAATTTAGGATATGGTGTGGGATGTGCATTGTATGCTGATGATTTGGAAGAGAGGAAGAAATACAAAGCAAGTGATTTCAGGTTTGCAAACCGCTATTAAAAAGGTGGAAGAATGGAGTTTTAAAATGTCAACTAGTAAATCATGTTATATGATATTCAGTAGGAAAAAAGATTTTAAGGATATTGAATTAGTATTGTATGGGAAACCTTTAGAACAAGTTAAAACGTTTAAATATTTAGGAATGTGGTTAGATGGGAGATATACCTGGAAAAAACATATTGAGGAAATTGATAAAAAATGCAGGAGGATCTTAAATGTGATGAGGGCAATAGCTGGGAAAGAATGGGGAGCAGAAAGAGACTCAATGATAACAATATATCAAGCCTTGATCAGGTCAACAATTGATTATGGATGCATGATTTATGGGTCAGCTTCAGAATCATTATTAAGAAGTCTAGATAGAATACAATATAGAGCCCTTAGAATATGTTTAGGAGCAGTTAAAACAACACCAGTCAATGCATTATTAGTAGAAGCGAATGAAATGCCATTGAAATTAAGGAGAGAGAAATTGTCTTTGGTATTTTGGACATCTTTAAAGAGTTACACTGGAGAAAGTATAGCTAAAGATGTTTTAAATAATTGTTGGGAATACTTAAGTAAAACTGAGAGAGGATATGGATGGAAGATAAACCAGTTAGCAGAGAAATATAAGATTGCAAATATTGAATGTAGTGTGTCACCCGTATGGGGAGAGGTCCCGAAATGGATTATTTCTGAGGTTAAAATTGATTTAGGAATATTAGATAAGAAACGGTAATGGGAGGAAATGGGTATGATTAAGTTTTAAGTTAATAAGGACATAAAGGAAAGATTTTATGCAAGTATGCACATTTATACTGATGGATCTAAAGATCCAAGAACAGGGATTACAGGAATAGGAGTGTATATTCCAGAGTTTAAAATATCAATTTCCAAACGATTAACATCTAAATTGTCAATATATACTGTGGAAATGGTCGCTATTATAATAGGATTAACATGGGTAGAGGAGGTAAAGCCAGAAAGAATAGTGATATGCTCTGACTCTGCTTCTGTCTTATCATCACTATTTACTCAGTGTACTTCTAGAGAAGATTTGATGTGTGAAATTTTTTCGTTATTATGGAGAATACAAAGGAAAGGAGTAGAAGTTGGATTTTGTTGGGTGCCAGCCACTGATCTATATAGAATGACTGGATAGCTAATGACGTCATAAACAGTGAAGCCACCGCGCCGCCATATTGTGATTCCCTAGTGAGCTCACGCGTTCTATTGAATCAATAGGAAATTGTATGATTTGACTAAGAAAACATTGCATAACGAGACACCGTCTTTAAATCTAAAGTCTCCCTGAACAGTCTTACAACGCAAACATCCTAAGCATTTAAATGGGTATTTGTTTAAAGTCGGAAATTGTTCCTGCTTACTAAAAATAAAGTATATGTGAATTGTGAACTTAAAATTGAGCTCTTTCTGGTTGTGTTTTACAGATAGATCAGTAGTCTGTTCAAGTATTTGATTAGTTAGCAAGATCATGTCCAGGAAATGCATAATACAAATTGTATGGGTTATTGTATTCCTGTTTCACCTCTTATTTACCCCTTATTTACACTGCACACGTCTGCGGCGCCACACGGCTACCGGAGCTGATCGCGCCCACAAATCGGCAAATCACGTGGAAATGCTCCTGATGTGAGTTGACACCGCGTGAAGGTAGGAATAAAACATTGTCGGAGCCGTAATACGCCGCAGATGTGTGCAGTTTAAATAAGGGGTTTACACATAGGCCTACTCTGTTTGCAGTGCATATTTTTTTACCATACCCATGTCAACAGGTCCAAGTGCGGTGCGTGCAGAGTTCGTTTGTGCTGCAGGCGCTGAATTAAAGTGACAGCGCATGATTCGTGGTCAAACTGAACACGGATTGACATGAAAATATTAAATAAATGCATTTAATAAAATTTGTAAGAAGTAATGCATTGAATAATACGTTTATTGGGTTTAAACTTGAATACGTCTGTGAAAGAATGTAGGAAAGAACATAGCAGGCTATACATTTTTTTTTAAACAACACGGAAATAGCGACAATTGTGCATATAAATTACTATATATGGGCTTAAAGTACAACCTGTGAGCAGTTTTTCAAGATCCTTTTGTGATCTTCGTTTTACACTTGTTGATGCACAGCGAGTCATCTTAAAAGTCCCGTCGGAGCTACCGATCTCTGCATAACGGACGTTGGAGCCCTCTGCTGGTAGGGAATCGTAAGATGGCCGCTCGAACACTTCCGGTGGCTTCACTGCCTGGTGGCAGTTTAGAACGTCATGAGCTATCCCGTCATTATATAGATCAGTGGTGCCAGCGCATGTAGGAGTAGCTGGTAATGAGTCTGCTGATGTATTAGCAAAAAATGCTTTAAAAAGAGAAGAAATGGATTTTAATGTTCCATTAAGTAAAAGTGAGGTTAAATCTATTATTAAGGAGAATATTATTAAAGAGTGGCAGGAAAAATGGAATACAGACAATAAGGGGCGCTATTTATATAATATTAAAAAAATGGTGGACACTAAGAAAAGCATAAATGGTAAAAATAGGAAAGAAGAGGTCATAATGACTAGAATGAGACTTGGACATTCAAGATTGAACGCATCGCTCTTTATTATTGGAGCTCATGAGACTGGTTTATGTGAGAATTGTGGGGAGAAAGAAACAGTGGAGCATGTGATATATGATTGTAAAAGGTATGATGAGGAAAGAAAGAAATTGATAACATATTTAAATGAAAAAGGGAGGGTTAATAAGGATTTGGCATATTTGTTAGGTTATGATTTTAATAAAGATAGAGAAGGATATATAATTCTAATAGAATACATATATAGTACTGGATTAAGTAAAAGGATTTAATATTGAATACAGATGCTTGGTCTATTCCAGATTTTATAGTACTGTCTGGAGGAGCTGAACACGCAGCGCCAGGTGGGCTATGGGTGATGGAATGAGATGGAGCATCAAATAATTAGATAAGGATGGATATTTGAGAAAGAAGCAAAGAAAATAATAATAATAAGGAATCTTAAGAATTCATGACTGCATAACAGCAAAGGTAGGTGGCGATATGCACTAAGATTGCAACGCGCCAAAAAACAAAAGAAGAAGTCCTGTGTTGGGGGTGCTTCTCATTTCTTATTTGTGCATCCTCGTTTCCTTTCCTCGCTTCCTTTCCTCGCGTCTCAGCTCCACCCCCTGTAGGACGCGAGGGAAGGCTGCAAGGAAAGAAAATGAGGACAGAGGAATCGAATGAATTTTTTTTTTATACTTTGGAATACTTGACCACTCGAGCGTCACTTCACTGCGTCATCGGCAGCGCTCAAAGGATTTGCCCTTATGTTGTTAAGGTTTGTTTATTTAAGAAATTCATAATAAATAATAATAAAGCAAGATACCTTGTTGAAATATGTGAGTTGTGTGGTTTATGTAAACTACAAAAGTAAAGTATAAATTCAAAGGATTGTGACAGATGTGAAGGGGGAGGAGAATTGATACGTGCGTCATGTTTAGTCGATAAAACTCTTCCGCAAAGGGTACACCTGTGTATCCTCGCTCATAGCTCCTCTGGAAGCCTCCTCACTCCTCGATCCTCGCCTCCTCGCGGTGCAATTAGAGAATTGAGATGTCCTTCAAGATGGCTGAGCTCGATTGGTTTCCGGGTCATAGGATGGAGGACGGAGGAGCGAGGAGACGAGGAGGGATATTGAGAAGCACCCTTGGTTTGTTTGTCCAAGTTACTTGTTCCTTGTGTTTCCTTCCTGCTTGCTCACAGTGTTTTTTTGAGTTTGTACCTTATCTACCTGTCACTAATAAATTTCCTCTGCATTTGAATCCTCGTCTCAGTTCTGACTAGCCCGTTACACAAGGGTGAATTGTTATAATGAACTTTTACTTTACTTTTCCTTATTTCCCAGTTTCCTAGAAGAGGAAACGAAAGACAAAATTGAAGAGCTGTTGCTTGCAGCAGAGGAGCTGCCAGCAATTTCACAAGCCTTGCGGGACCTGGGACAATATGCCAGGGACAGAGTATCAACTGTGGCCTTGACAGAGGCACAAATCACCTCTGTCAGGGACGCATTCCAGTGCGTCATATGCAGAGGTGAGCTACATGTTAACTCTCTCACATAAATCCTGTTTGCAAATACACTTTTTAATATGTTTTAAGGCTGGTAACAGACTAAACAACTCCCTGGTTCTGCAGATAAAGGACAAAAGCCACAGCATGCGTGTCTTCTCCAACATCCATGCCATGGCGTTGGAAGTGACAGTGGAGACAGAGCTGTGCAATTTATCTAATTTTAATGACGATTTCTATTTTGTCTTCCAACGATTATAAAAACAAGTTAACCGAGATAAAACAATTAGTGCGGCGCATGCTATTTCGCAGTAACACTCATTTTGTATTGTGTTGTAAATCCAGTGCAACATTTCATTTACAGTGGCATTCCCCACTCCTCCCTAAAAGCCCAAACTCCCTCTCATCCAGGCGGAGATGTTTATTTCAGCTGGAGCCAAGATGACCGGGTGCTACAACTTGCTTATAATTAGCTTTAATGTATGGTATTTTAAACTGAATGAATTAGAATAGCGGCTAGTGGACCTTTCCTCTACGCTAACAATTTACATTTTATTTATGATTGTACTAAAAATGGGGCCTCATTAATAAAAATTGCTAAGCACTGCAAAATGGCCTAAATAGCGGTGAAATGTGCATAGGCATATTTCACCACAAACATCTGGATTTATAAAAGAATTCTATGCGTAAAAACAAGCGGATTTCTATTGATCCTTTCACCCATGCGTAGAGCTCCAGCAAAGTTTGGCAGACACAGGAATCCGCAATGAGTTGTCATCATCTCCAGTAGTTTACCTTTCACCTGCTGTGCTCTACTCCATGTACACACGCGCGCAAGCACACACACATAAGCTGGTCAAACTGGGTAAACACTGAGCTACCGTCATCTTCAAAGATGTCTAACGTTAATAATATTCGATTCCTATTATTTCAAGGGCTTTTTAAAAAAAAAATGTAATTTAATAGTGCTAAGGGTCTCTTGCATCAACACAATATTCTAAATTGTGTATTTAAAGAATTTCACTTAACACGATAAATATTTGTCCCAAAGCTCAAACCTGTGTCACCATGAAATATGCGAGAGCTCCCATAAATCCAATTAACATTTATCAAACCATTACAGTAGTTGTGGCTGACAAATGTCACTATATCCAGTGTTTTGTACCTTAGTGTTGATCTTCACAGCAGACATATGTTTACAATGTATATGGTTTACAACCTTACAAAACACCTGAAAGCAAATATATTCGAGGCCTACACATGCTAAGTAGTGCGCTAATGTGATAAACGTACCATTGTATTTGTTTACAAGGAATGTACACAAATACCCCACTATGTAGTAGTCTGTACTAAGGCTTTTACATGTTGTGAAAATAAAGTGAGCCAGTTTTCAGGTTCTCCTAGTGTCTATCGGCTTTCCTAGAAGTTCATTATTAACAGGTCTACATCTGAAATCTAATAGTATCATGTATTTAAAATATTCTAATAGTCTCATGTATTTAAAATATTCATCGTGGAGACATTAACATAAAACATCCCAAGAAAACACTGTTATCTGCTAGTCTGATGCCTGGACTATAGTGTCTCCCTGACAAGGAGTGAGATGGAGGTTAAGAGCTATGGCTGAAAAATCAGGAAGCATTCTGTTAATGACCCCAAGCGTGACCTGTACATATGCTGAACTTCACTTGTTACCCGAACTAGGCCTTCCGATAAAAAACTGCTCTGCATTCTGGTGGTACAGCAGCAGAAATGTCTATATCTCTTCCCAGAAGGCAGCAGGGTGAACAGGCTGTGGCCTTTATTGTCATAATATATGTAATGTAAGCCACCTTTCCCTCTACTGACCTTTCAGACGTTGTGCTGCCATTAAAGAAGAGAAGTGGGGAATCCTCCCCTGAACTGGGCACTTTATTTGGGTGTAACACTAAAAGTAACAGTAATCTACTACATATGTGATTTGATGAATAGAATGACTTAACACAACATGCAAGTATGTGTTGTATAATAACAATGCTAATATGCAAAAGATATTGAACACCAATTTAAGGCTACTCATAAGCAAATTAGTACTCAATCATCATCCTAAGCTTAGCTTTGTGCATATAATGTGTTATATTGAAATATGATTTTCATATCTCAATGTTCATACCAAATCAGTTTCCACACCTTACTTGCAAGAACAAAGTACAATATCTTACAATTTTAATTGTGTTGCAAAGCCAGGTTTGATAAAACTTTAATTTTGTGTTTTCTGTATGAGGACAGCACAGTGATCACATTGTTCTTCTATTATTATGAATCTTGCAGATGCCATGAGGAACCCCGTGGCGACCCCATGCTGCCGCAGCATTATTGGATGCCAACACTGCATTCAGCAATGGCTTGTCAATGAGTCCAGCTGCCCGAGATGTAGGGACGTCAGTTTTGCCAATGTTAATTTCGAAGTGACTGGGATGGGAGATGTTATTAACATTTTAAGGGACACAATCCGTGATTAAGTTGTGAAATTACTTTTTTTGTTTTAGTTTTGTTCATACTTGTTATTGTTAACCTGTTTTAAGTAATGTTCAGCTGTTTGTATGTATTTCTACCAGTTTTGGAGTGGGGAATGATTTGATTAAAAATGGTTTGTGTTAATACATGTTGGGATGAAAGGTGCTGGATTGAGTTTATGTTCATGTTTATTTGGTTTGTTGTATATATGTGTTCATTGTTAAAATGTGACTTTGATGTCCTCATAAAATAACCCAAAAAAGTGTTTGTGTCTACTTTTGGTCCTTGAGAAATTAGTTTTGTTTATTACAGATGGCAGCAGGCTTTTAATGGTATACCTCTCTGTATGTTGCAATGGTACATATAGCTGCTTAATAACACTGAGACACATAAGGATTAAAAGATGGTTTCAGTTTGATAACAAGGCTGCCAGTGCTGATAGTCCTGGTGCTGGATGTGATGTTTCCCAGCCTCACCTGCTGACTCCTGTCAGTCAGGAAGTTTGTGATCCACTGACAGGTGGAGACTGGCACAGTGAGCTGGGTAAGTTTGGTGCTGAGGATGTCTGGGATGATGGGGTTGAACGCTGAGCTGAAGTCCACGAACAGGATCCTTGCATATGTCCCTGGAGAGTCGAGGTGTTGCAGGATATAATGCAGACCCAAGTTGACTGCATCATCTACTGAACTGTTAGCCCTGTAGGCAAACTGCAGGGGGTCAACAAATGTTAAAGCTTTTTAACATACTGATTTTGCCACATGCACACACAACCAACACCACACTTTATGTAAAAAAGATTGGTGAACATTATTTATTATCTATAACTTCAGTAAAGCAGATGTAAAACACTAAGGGGAATGTGTTGCTCTCAGGAGGAGGCTGTATTGGCACAATGACATCCTGGCTCTGGCTACATCTACATCTGTCCACTGCAGAGGCTATAACCACAACCTGGTGGAGGAACTGGTATAAATGTATAAAAGTATAATATAACCTTAATATTATAACATTTACTGTAGGTTTTAGTCTTCACTCACCCACTATGCTTGTAAATCATTTAAAGGCATATATGCAAGTGAAAGAGTTGCAATGCAGAGCCCTGCTTCACTGTACCGTTGTACATTATGATGTACATTTGTATTTAAAGACATAAGTTGACATCATCCAATTCCACAAAAGTAGTGCCACAATTCAATGATGTGGCTTACCATAAACCATGATGTAAATATCTTGTTCATGAAGATGATGATTATGCAATTACTCTGTCTTGTTTAACGTCTGTTTTGCTTAGTAGTACCTTTATGTAACCCAAGTAGTATTGCTGCATAAAAATGTATTGGAAAATTATGCACAAAAATAATACCAATTAATATGATAATATGCATGTATATTTAACCATATACAAGGAGTAGATACAGATGTTTATATTAAGTAAGTTAGAGTAGAGAGCATGTATGTATTAGATAAAAATAGCTTTTAAGAAAGATGTAATGCTGTAGATAAGGTATATATTTTACAGACGAAGAAAAGAAGGGCAAAGAGGAAAAGGGCCAAGAAGAGAGCTGTCAGGCTACGTCGGAAACACCTTAAAAGGGTCATGGAAGACTTGGCAGCTCTCCAATTGATGACAGCAGAAGAGAGTCTGACATCGGCAGTTTGAGTATAAAAGACTGATGAGAAGACTGAACAGGCAGATACTGATTGAGCGGTATCTCTCGACGCCAGAAACCCAGCTGATTACACCTTTGATTTAGACCTTGCTTTATATTGTAACTTTGCTATTAGTTTTTGTTTTAACTTTTATTTTTGAAATATTAATAAATAACTATTATACTAATTGCAAACAATTGTCTACCAGTATTGTTGTTAATAAACCTTGAGCAAGAACTGACCACAGAGAAGTCTTCTGAACAAGTTGTAAGTACCATTTGAATGCTTATGATTTAGGCCAGATTTGACTTACTCTACCTAACCTGAGGATAATAAATTATAAGGTTAAAGGTGTAAGGTTAAAGCACACACCGTAAAACAATCTGAAAGTGACAACAAGGCCCTTTTATGGTGCCGGAGGAAGGAGTGGTGTGCTGCTTTGTCCTGCCAGTCCAGCATTTTTTTGAAGAGAGAGTGATGGTAGGTGACTGGGGCCAGTCTTAATACTATCATCAGTCCTTAAACCCTGCACGCAGTGCACGCAGGCTCACATCCTCCAGGTATTGGGTAAACTCTGGGAGGCCCTGACACGAGTACCAGGGAGAAAAACTAAATGATTTAACTTCACTTTTATTTTACTTTACACAAGTACCAAGAGTACAGAGCACTGCCTTTCCCTGGTGGTTCATCAAACAGAATGAAACCCAAAAAAAGCACTAAATGATCTGAAAGTCCCAGAGCTAGAGATAATTTTTGACTGAGTAATGCTAGGTTTCACACACAAGTAGGTCTACATAACTAATAAGAACTACAAGCTGCATAAAAAAAAATTCATCTACTTAACTAACATAATAAGTAGGCTAAATTACACTGGAGAAAAATGCAAAGGAAAATACAAAGTATACAACTTTATAGATTTGTTTTGGAAGAGTTTTGTTTTGACACAGAAGGGGTAACAGTAGATGGTGGAAGCTGAGAGTGTTTAGCAGATATAGTGGCATAGAAAGAGGAGCTGGAAGGCAGGTGAAGTTCTGCACACCCTTCAAACTCAGTGATTAGCTTCTGTTGGTAGCGGTGCTTGAAGGGGGTAGAGAAGGGGGAGAGGGACCTCTGCTGGTTGAGCTTCCACATAGCAAGAAGGGCTATAAATATGTTACAAAACTAAAATGTGAATTAAATTATAGAAACTTATAAATAAATAGCTACCTGCTATCCCAAGATACATATAAAATGAGTTCACTTGTCTTAATCTGAAGTTACAGGTCACCAATAGACTGACGCACACACCGCTAGACTAGCTTAGCACAAAGACTGGAAGTAAATGGCTTCAGGTAGCATACTGCTCCCAATAAGTGACAAAATAACGCCAACATTTTCCTATTTATATGTTGTGATTTGTATAGTCAAAGTGTGTACAAATAACAAGGTCATATGAGACACAGGCATCTTTTAACCGTATACATATTGGGAACTATATTCTCAGAAGGCGAAGCACTACTTGGGTGGAGTGATTAGCGCAACACTCCGAGCGAACTCTCTGCTCCTCACCACAGGGCGTCTCAGGCGCTGCAAGCAAATCACTCCGCCCCAAGTAGCAGTGCTTTGCCTTCTGAGAATATAGTTCCCAGTATGTTTATGGTTAAAAGATATCCGTGTCTCATATGACCTTGTTATTTGTACACACTGTGACTACACAAATCACAACATATAAATAGGAAAATGTTGGCGTTATTTTGTCACTTATTGGGAGCAGTATGCTAGCTGAAGCCATTTACTTCCAGTCTTTGTGCTAAGCTAGGCTAGCGGTGGGTGCGTCAGACAGAGTTACGGGACGCACGGAGATGAAAAGGGTATGTATGGACTTATCTAACTCTGGGAGATACGGTGAATAAGCTAAAGTCCCAAAAACTCGGCATGTTCCTTTAACAATTAAAAGCAACTGGACCCACTTTCATAAACAAATGAGATTGTATGCCAAATGTCACTCTTGAATTTTACCATTCTAACTCAACAGGAGATTTTTAAGACTTTGAAGTTTGGGGGGGAGTTTGTTCTCTCCCAGGCCAAGCATCACTCGTTGAATAAAACCGAACGTGTTTTTCATTGGTTTAGGGTAGTCCAAGTGTAGCGCATAGGAGAGCCCAAACAAGAGGCAAAGTGCTTGAGGTAGGTTCGGGAGATTGTCCATTACAATACCTCCTTCCAGAATGATGGCAGTAGACATTGGGTCAAGATGGAGATGGTTTGGAGAGAGAGGCGCATCTTCACTGATGACAGTCAGCAACCCAACAGATACCTGAGCCCAGGCCTCATTACTGTCAGAATCCTGTATACAACCAAAGAAAAACAACATTACAACATGTAAATGTTGATAGGCATTATCAATTGTCATCAAGTCATCTGTCCTGCCAACACTTCCCTCCAGCCTATTTTTATTTAAGCTTTCACTTTACACCCAGCTTAATAACATGAATAATATTAAGCTCTGATGTCTGTCCTAATATACAATTTATTCAGATTATTATTGCTGTTACAGCTAGTGTATGTGAGTGAGAGAAATGTTCTACCTCTTGTGCAAAACCCACAATTGCAGCATGACAAGTGGGGGTGTTGTGTTTTTTTTTTTTTTTATCTCGACTGAATCTTAAATATGCAAAAGCTGTATTTCTATCATTTCACAGGAGCTAGGCTGGTAGCATCACCCTGCTGGCATACACTGAACTGTCACCGCATGCAGCCCATCTTTGTTCTGAACTCACAGTGATATACAGTATGTGCTCCTTTAAGATGTGAGAACTTACAAAGGAGGTGTTGTAGAATTTACTGGGGTCATCACCAAGCAGAACAGAGATGCCTTGGAGAACAAGGGTACGCACTGCTGTCACATCTGGTTTCTAGAAGTGGATAGAACAAATAAAGTTCAAGATTATGCAACATTCAAAAGTTACAATACAAAAACACATTTTTAAAAGTGTATATGAAAAATGTGTCACCATGTATGCTTAACAGTGCAGAGAACAGTTGTCAATTGGAGTAGTTATTTAATCTAATCCACAGCAAAAACTTAATAAGTCTGTAGTAGACTGACCCTTGAATCAATTTGTTGCACAATTTCAGCCAGTTTCTCTCCAACACTTCCTTTCTTGGACTTGAAAATTGCGAGAAAGCGTGGTGTGTAGCGGTCAACAGTACCAAAAAAGTCACCGTTCAAGTTAGTCGTAGCTATCCGGTTGAACTCAGCAAACACCTACAAGACACAGAAAAGAAATGTGAGTGAGTAGACTGGCTTGAGCCAGGGTGGAAATTTTGGAAAACCTTTGGTTACCAGTCCTAAAACCTAAATACACACTTTGTCATGAAAAAAAAACATCAATATCAGTACGTACTTGTCTTTCTGTAAAAAGGGCTGGCCAGCGCTCCTTCAGGGTTTTCACTGGAAGTTCAGCCTCCACAATCTCCCGTCTCCGCAGTGGGAAGGTCTGGTCCATCTTAGATGCAATGACAGTTCCACTGGGGTTCCGTTTTTTTCATTTCTTCAACCAGGAGCTTTCTTTCAGCCTCTAGTCTATCTTCATTCTGCCCCTCAGGGAGGTCTGGTAAGTAATTGACCTCAAACCTTTTTGGTCTTTTGAGGCCTTTTGATGCCATTTCCGGGGCACCTTTTCCCCCCTGATTTATCGCAATCTCTGCACACCCAGCTTTTCTCAGTTTAGTGCGATAGTTCCCCATTTTGTATGTCAAGCTATTCTTCCAGCCAGAACACCCATCTGGCGAGCCTGGTTCCCTCAGGCAGGGATGTTTGCTTATGAGCGCCAATGCTACAGAATGGCATCTTTCTTCATTTGGATAGGCATCAAATTTGTAGATTGCTTCAGCAAGCTTCTCCAAAATACCATGCTTCATGTCTCTTGGTACATGCAGGTAAGTTTGGTCTTGTAAAAACAGAAGATTAGCCTGTCTCAGTCTGAATTCCACATCAACTGAGAAGTTTGGAATGTCGAAAAACTCTGGCCATTGCTCTTGTCTTGTTGATGACGATGAGCTGTATGTTGACAGAATCTCTGTATCATCTGAGACATTTGAGGCATCAGAAATGGTGGTGGTGGAAGCAGGTACCAGTGTCAGTGTCACCAATGGAATGACCTTTAAAGTTGCTTTTGTAGCTGGCAAGTCTTCTATGCCATTAAGGTTGCAGAGGGAATAACCAAAGTCAGGGTCTTCATACATAAGATTAAAGTCATCCTGCAGCTTGCATTTATCTTTAATTTTTATCTTCAGCTCTTCAACCGTTTCTGGTTTTCCATCCAGTGACACTTTCCGTATGTCCTCTTCATGTATGATGATTCTTAGTTTATAGCTTTCCATGGTCCTAGACAGAGAGAAGATCACTTTAGTACCCATTCCACTTAATGTCATTCAGCATATAATGTAACGCTTTAGTGTCACATGCACATTGCCTTTCACCCTATAGGAAGATAAGTGAAAAACATCATTCAGTTCGGAAAGCTGGGTGACTGTGAGAGACCCTCCCCCACTGCAGCACAACTCATAAGCACGTAAATGTTCAACATACCATGAGGTCAAAAGCCTGCAGACTAGCAGGATTTCTGTGTTGATAACAACAATATGTTTTATTTGCTGGAACTCTGGGAGACCCGAGCAACATCCAACTGAAATGATCATATCTGCACTGTACTTTACACCGTGAACACAAGCAGAAGATGCAACCAGCACTGTACTTTGATTGCCATTTCGCTGATGTAGTGAGCGCTGAACATTTTCAGGGAAAGATGTAATCATAACTGACCTCACTTTATAAATTTCCACAGAAGGCTTAAAGAATGACGCAGAATCCAAATGGAAGGCCATCATCCTCTGGTGTCTTACGGCCAAGGTGTGTGCTACATTCTTGAAATTACGAGTGGCATGCACAACCTGTTTGAAAATTTTGTGCTTCCCTTCAAAACGCATTGTCCACACATCAACTAGTGGGCCAAAGGTTTTTATCATTTGAGGGTAATGTTCAATAAAATGATGTTTTGGACGGAGTTTGTAGGTCGGAAAAGTTTGCTGCAGTAACTCTCTATGTTCTGAGATTTTGCAAACCAGAAAGTGGATTAACTCTTCAGTAAAGTGCGATGACATTACTATTTCTAGTATATCTTTTAGAAGCATCAGTATCTCCCATGCTGGGTCTCCTTCGGGGATATTATGGCCTATCATCAATGGAAGCAGCCTTAGGAGAGCCCAGTTTTCATGGCCGTTGCCCCCAATGGTTCTGTAAGACTGAAAAACTGGTTATAGGGAACGACCACTTCTTGAGAAGACAAAGAACCCACTGCATAGTAGCATTTGGGCTCACTCTTGTGAAGGCCCCATCCGAGACTAGAGGTCTCACCTCTGAATCATCCTAATCTACATTTCTTCCCCTCATCCCCCACTCCTTCCCCTTCATGCAGATCACCTGAAACTCCCATAAGAATATATGTATGGTCTGATGTGAATGATTATCATTGAGTATTATGTTTGGTATCATTTGAAATGTCTCAAGAATGAGTGGTACAAATGTCTCATTCCCAAAGTATAAAACAAAAGGTAATGAGGTTTTTTAGAAGTTTAGAGAAACTGGCACACAAAGAAAGGTGGACAAATGGTCTCCACGCCCCCACCCAAGAGGTGTAACCTATGAATGGAAATTACCATTGTAAAGAAGTTCTGGCTATTTAATGGAAGGCAGCAAGGGGTTCGGGGCTCTTTCTGTATTTCAGATAGCCCGTGAGGTTAAGCTCATGTAGCCTATTTCTTAAATGTTGGGTTTCCATCTCTTTCTCTTATCAGAGCATTTGATGTTTTGTATTGATGATCTTTGAACTGATTATGAAATTGGCATAATACTTTTACCTGACATAATAAATTGTTATATTTGATTATTCTAACAGACTTTGACTTTATTTTCATTGGAGTTAAAAGGAATAGTCAAACATTAACATATATTTAATGATGCACAGATATCATTGTTAAACCTTTTTCATTTTATGGAGTCAGATGAAACGAGTTAATACATAAGAATAAATGTGTTGCATTTAATTGAAAATCACTTTGCCATGGGAAGAGACGGAACTAGCGTGAAACCTTCACCTGTAATCGAGTACCCCCATTGGATCGATTTAGCAGGCCTTACAGTTCTCTTAGAGATGAAGGTCTTTGGAATGATCTGTGGTTGGTCAGCTTTATCTGAGAATGTGTAAGGAAACTGTCTAATAGCCTTATTCAATGAGGCCAAAGAAACATACTTCTTGCTCATCAAATCATGAAGACACAGTGACATTTCTGCTGGTACTATACCCTCTAAAAAGTCATGCAAAATGTCAGGTGGAAAACCATCCACCACATGAAAGTGTTTCAAGTTTTCATTCAGTGGACACACCCTCTTTTTACGCCATGATGCCTGGCCATAGTATGGTCATGTATAACCTCTTGCACATGTCGGTCATGGTCCTCTCTTGTCCTTGGCTGCTGTAGACCTGATCTGACCTCCTTATCCTGCATGTCATCTTGTTTACACATACAAAACCGACAAAAGAGATCTGCTGCAAAACTCTCCTGGAATCCTGCCAAACTGTGAGCCCCTAAGTTGTCCGCTGCTACATACAATACAGTGCCTTTAACACTTTCTGCTAGCTGTTCAACATACACACCGTGTTCTTCAAGTGTGACAAGATCCTGAATGAGAGGACGAAGAACATCTGCATAGCCATGTTCTTTCACAGTCTTGACCTTACATAAAAGTGCAAGTTGTATAGAGTGAAGAGCTGACCGATATTTGGAGTCAAGATTAGCAAGTACCCAATATACTGCACATAGTTTGTGTTTTTTCTTAGATGTTCCCAGTGGATTAGCAACCTCAAAATCATCTATATATAGCCCAAGAGCGATCCTAAATTCTTCCACATTCAAAAGAACATTTTCTTTAAAACGAGAGCCATCTCTCAATGAGTGGTATCCTTCCGGTGAAGCACCACATTCTACATGCAGCACCTTATCCAAAATATCCTTATTGCTTAACAAAGCCTGCAACATTTTCAGTCTGGGGACATGTACAACAGAACTATCTCTGTCAAGACGAAACTCAACTGGCATAACGAGAGGAAATTCTTGCTGTATATAAGATGCTCTCCTGCTAGCTGTTGATAAGGATCCTCCTGTAGAAGTGAATTTCAGCAGGACATTCGTTTGTGAAACTGCATTTACAACGTCACTAACTATGGAATTATCCACATCACCGCAATGCTGACTGATAATCTCCTGGACTTTACTTTGAAGTAATGGCTGTGAAAGTAAGTGGATCTGATTGATCTGCTGAATAATTTCTTGTGTAGCACTTTCTGATGTATGCAGGATTGTTTGCATTTTCAAAAACAGAGCAGCAAGGTTACGTTCAAGCTGACTTTCCAAGTCCTTTATGTCACATACAGACTCTTCAAACTCACACTCCATGTCATCCTGTGAGGAAACATCTTAATCCACTTCTGTCAACTGATCTTGATGTTCAATGTTTGATACTATTCCAGTTTTAAAATGTGTTGTAGCACTCCCTCTGTGTACCCTACTTTTGTGTGCATTAAATGTTGAATATACATTGCTGTAAAAATCACAGCCTTCGTATGGACACAGAACTCTCTGCTTCAGTTTTAAATGGCTGCGCAAGTGTGTGAAAAAATCTGCTTCAGTGCAGGGCTCTATGTATTCACATAATTGGCAGTGAAATACAGCTGTGGGTTTACTTGCTTGTCCAATGTCTGATTGACAGTGCCAAACAGATAAATGCACTTTGAGTGCAATAAAAGATTTGAAAGTGCATAAGCAATCGTTATGAAGACACGATATTGGTTGTTGCCGAGTAAAGCCTCCATGTTTTAGGCGATAGTGTTTTAACAACTGTCCTCTTTTGTCTGCAGAAAAAATATACTGCTTACAGGTCCACTGCATCTGCAAGAAATTATTGTAAGTGGAAATTTTAGGTGTAAGTTGTAAGTCTTCGGTCATCTTATGTGCATGTGTTCACTCTCACAGACTTCACTCAGTTAACAACTTGAGATGACGTTACAAGTCGCGGTAGATATTTTACAAGCACGGACCAGGTGACGTTAAAGCAGCATTTAACACACAGGGTGCAGATGTTGGTTTCGGTTGTTTGATAGGCTGTGTCATTGACAAGGAAGGAAGATTTGCAGGCTGATCAACATCCCGCCCCTCCTGTGACCCATGGTTTGACTATATTGATGTTTTTCCACTGCATGGTACGGTACAGCTCGCTTTAAATGGTACCACCTCTGTTGAGGTTCCAAGCGTACCGTACCGATACTAAAATGTGACATGAAAACACTGCAGATCACTGATTGGTCAGACAGAATCGTCACTACCAGCGTCATTGTATTTGCGAGGCATCAAACCCGCTAGATTTAAATAGCCAGTAACAGCCACCGCTGTAGCACCTGTTTTAAAACTACTTGCTTGACTTGCTTGAAGAAAAAAGAAAAAACCTTTCAAAAAAGAAATGGCTGAATCGTGGTCAGTGGACGAAGTGCAGACTTCCCTCACGTTTGGTTGCCGAGGAGCGTATAAACTATAACAATCAGTCTAATCCCACCCACTTTGAAGCGGTACTAACTGCAGTGGAAAAGCAAACCGAGCTAAAGCGAACCGAGCCGTGCCATGCCGTGCCGAGCAGAGTCGTACCACACAGTGGAAAAGCGAAGCATGCAGTACCATGCAGTGGAAAAGCGCCATATGTGTATTCAGCGCCAGTGAGCAACGGACTTTCAAAATAATAATAATAATAATAATAATAAATGCATTAACGTGCGATAAAATGATTGTCGGCGTTAATTAATGAATGTATGTCCAGCCCTAATATATATTAAATAATATCCTCCAAAATGTTGTCTACTACTTACCTCCAGTGTACTCCAGCCCGCACTGACAAAGCAGCTGTGAAGAGCCCTCAAGGCAGTTGTCACAAGCACTTCTGTAAAGGACAAAGAATGTCTTAGTTAAAGGAAAGCTCTACTTACAGTGATGTGATTTGTAGATTAAAGACACATATGTGCATACTTTACAAGCATTACAGAATAATGCTTGTTTTCCAATATAATTATAAAAAAGTATATATCCTCTTATATGAATATTTGAAGATTCAGATTGAGTTTAAAGAATTCGAAAAATTAATATATACAATACTGACTTAAGTGTAATTACAGCAATATTAGCAACCACATTTACTTAAAGAAATAATAGTACTTGTTTGAAAAAAAGTGTTGGTTTGTGACTAGCTTTATACTAAAAATTGTTTAAAGTACATTCTGATAAATCAGTGAATTAGCAGCATTGTATTTACATTATTTGATCTTCAAGACTTTTGCAAGAGTCACAAGATACATCTGAACCTGTGAGATGATAATTTGTAGAGGAAAGAAGAAAGAATAATTCAGACGTTTCATACATACACCAGAACGTTTCTTTCATCTATTTTACACAAGTTTGCAATAGATTAAACAGAAACTAGTAGTAAAGTAACTTAAGTTCTCTTAATCGTCCGACCAATGTGGCTGCAAACTGTGTGTAGCCTATAGCTTACAAAAAGCCCCAGTCCCTCCAGAAAAACGCGATTATGCGATCGCATGATTCAATGCATAATCAGCCAAAGTCCGCATTTTTTCAAATACGACGCATAAATTGCAGATTTCCGCGGAAAATATGCAGAGCTTGCATGATTTCATAATCCCCGCATTTTCGTTGCAAAAAAGTCACATATATCTTAGCAGAAAGTTGAAAAATGTTGTGTTTGTTTCACACAAGAGCAGACCTTTCCCCTGTTGCCATGGGAACGTTATGAAGTGACGTGATTACGCGACGTGAACATCATCGAAAAGCTGTAAAACACTAGGCTTGTTCGACTTCATGCAGCTCTGCGCAGACCGATCGGTGGCTGACTTGAAGCAGTGCACGCCGGTTAGAAATTTTGTCCGACTTGATGCAGCGCTGACTCCACGTGACTGTGACGTATGCCATCAAAGTACCGCGAGAGTGTTTCGCGAGTAGCCGGAGGATTCAGCCAGCGCAGTTTCTCAAGAGCGGCTGCACAAGCTCTGATGACGACACAGCTGTTCCACGATTCGCCGGATTCACCGCATGACAACGATCACGTGCATGTCGTGTTTATTCTCACACCTTTAGTTCCACTAACGTGCACAAATCAGTTTTTATAACAGTAAACAGTCTTTTCATGTAGTCGTGATGTTATATTGAGTCATGTTTATCAAAATAAAACTGATTAAAAAACGTTGACTCCACTTCATTGATATGCTTATTTTGAACTTTATTCTAGTTCAAACAGATGCTGTATGAAGCAGTAAAGTGTTGAATGAAAATGTGTCTGAAATGTCTGTGTATTTGGCAAATATTGCATTTATTTCATTTCAGCTGTGGTAAAGTATGCAAACACCACGTGAGAGGTCACTACGGGAACCAGAAAGTGTCCGACTTCACGTCTCCGTTTGCAGCTCCTCCCCGCCTGCACGCGGCTACTCTCGCCGATCGCTTACATCCAGCCGCAGCCGATGTCGAACACACCTACTTTCTTTTACCGTCTATGGTAAAACAGGAACCACACATTAAGGTCTGAAATAAAACAAGATGAGAATTTAAATATTCCAGCACTTTCTGTGATGTAGTATGCTTGTTTATCATAGGAAGTAATAAGAAATGACTCTTTACATTAAGGTAGTAGCGAGAACAGGGTGTTGGGGAATCACTTTTTTCTCTTTTTCATTAAACCAAAGTTTTTGCAACTTCCCGCAGTTTTTGCAATTTCCTGCAATTTTTGCTAGTTCCCGCAATTTCATCGCATAAAAAGCCGCATATTCCATTGCATTTTTTAAGAAAACATACCGCATAGTCAAGGATTTTTCCCCGCAACATTCACCAATAATCTCTGCGTTTTTCTGGAAGGACTGATGCAGCAAATTTAATCGATAGGCCAACATTAATTTGTTATTCGGAAATGTCTGTGTTGTTAATACCCAACATTCGAACAAAATACACCCACTGTGTCAACTCGGGGAAAACTAAAATTAGCTGTAGCTACATTAAAAATGTGAGTATTTCCACTTTCAGTTAAAATAGATTTTCAAACGTACGTGGGGGAAGCCGCCTAAAACATGCCCGAACAAGTGCTCTGCCTGTTAGTTTGTTAATGTTTAACAAATGAAGAGGTCTTTTCCAAAACGCGATAAACGCCATTTTTAAAAAAAATGAGTTTGTCATGTCATGTTGCTGTGCACTGAACCTATTCACTGCTCCATCAACATTTCATGCCAAATCGCTACATTTCCTTGTTTAAAATGTACTACAAGATGCAGTTTCTTTCCAAAACGCGATAAGCGCCAAACCTATTTTTAGCCTAAACGCGATAAATCCTCTCGACTAATCAGAATTCGGTGAACGTTCTACGCAATCCAACAGGGTGGCGCTCTGAACAGAGGTTTGTTTATGTTCATTTATTCCTCAAAATGAGTGAGTTTAGTAGTTCATTTAAGTTTAATCACATATTTCTATTGATTTAATTATTTAAATATGGGAGAGAAACCATAATGACCATTTTTTTAATTGCCTATTCCGCATCTCACGCATAAAGCTTGCCACAAGGAACCGACAAAAGTAATGATTAGGCCTATGCATGAAACTTTTGAATTGTTTATTTTTTAATTAGTGTTTTCTGTCAGATATAGCTGAAAAGATAAAGTTGATATGCTGACTCGCCATCTTCGCAGTAGTGAACGCGCCTATAGAGAGAAATGCACACTTTGAATTAGCCTACATACGCAGAGAGTAGCCAATTTCTTTTCGTTTTTTATTGTTTTGTTTAAATGTAGACATTTCAAGCTTTTTATAGATATACTTCTCAGGATTGTGAGGCAAGTATCGCTGTGTTTCGGTTCATTTATGTGATGCTCTCCAGATCACGCGCGGGCGCTTCCGTGTCCTGATTATATGTCTGCTATATATTTGCTTATTTATTTATTATTAATCCAGTCAATTTGTTGATGAAACATTGATTAAAATGAAGATACAATTTATACAAAACGAAATTCACTTTAAAGCAAGGCTTTCTACTAAACAAAACTTAATAAGTGGTCAAAATCATGTCTGACCCATTCCAAATGTTTTCCGATATATTGGTCATCTTATGATCCTATCATACTCATCTCATGCGGTTCCCTTTTCATATAATCAACATAGATTAAATAAAAAAAATAACATTAGCCTATATTATTAAACATAAATATGAAACGTATGTTTAAGTTTTTTTTTTTAAACTTAGCCTATAAGCGTCACGCCGCTCCGCTTTGTTCACATGCTGTGTAGCCTATACACGCATGTGTGTGTGTGTGTGTGTGTGTGTGTGTGTGTGTGTGTGTGTGTGGTGGAGGGGTGCCCATCACTACTTTTGAATATCGTTATCATTATTAAATATTTTTAATAATTTGTTTTTTTTACGCATATGTAGTGGACAAATTGGTCCTACTTGTTACAGGTTTGACACTTTACTAAAAATGACTCTGAATGTATTACTAAATAACTTATTGAATAGCTATTGATATCATTACTATTTTCAGGTTCTGCACCAAATGACTTTTAGCCTAAATGTGTTACTAAATTTAATTTATAGTATGAGCCCCTGATTATATGTTACATGCTCTCGTTTTTTTTTTTTTAAAGACAAACCATACAGTTTTGGAAAAAATTGATGGATTTATAGCGTTTTGGAAAAAAAATAAATTAACTTTTAATTTATCATAAACAATATTGTTGTTTGATTTAATAATCATTGTTCAACATGTTCAGACTGAGCCAATAAAACATTTTAACAGGATAAATTGAATATTCACAAAATGTGTGGGTCTAGGTAAAAAATGTAATTTTCCTGAAAACTATTGAAATGGATTTATAGCGTTTTGGAAAAGACCTCTTCAAATGTTAGCTAATGTGGAGGCAGCAGACAGAAACACAAATTCACACACAAATATTAACCTAACTTGCTTGAAAACTTACCTTATTATTCGACAAGCGATGAAATCGTTAACTTTCCAGCAAATGCGTCAGCACAGTCCGACAGCACCACTGTGGTCTTGAGCACGAGACTGACCGTTGGTGGCTTCTACTGAGCATGTTCACACTCAGCCCTGCTTGTTCTTAGGTTGAGTTCCAAATAGTCGCTCTAAGCAAGTTAAGATAACTTCAACAAAGTTATATTCACTCAAAACAATCAGTAAATAGCTTATTTCACCATGCAATTAACCGTTACTTTGTAATTATTCATACCCGACTACAGCTAACTCATTTATGCAAGTTATGACAGCTATTGGAATTTACGGTGTAGGTTGAGTTCCAAATAGTCGATCTAAGCAAGTTAAGATAACTTCAATAAAGTTATATTCACTCAAAACAATAAGTAAATAGCTTTTTTCACCATGCAATTGACTGTAACTCAACAAAACCTAGTAAGAAGTATGTATTTTATATCACCGAGTAAAGTTAACTAGTATATGTGAGTCAGGAAAGCTATTGGATTTTACAGTGTATGTGTATTTCGCCAACAAGAGGACGAATTGAAATGAGAGAGGATCTAACATTTGCTCCAAGGAAGAAGCAAAATATTAGCTTGACAAAGTTTCTTCATGAAGACTGCAGTTTTGTGAAACGTGATTTCACAATGGCTGGTAATCGTATGGTGAGATATGCTTTTGACAAAGTGTTGCGTACTGTGAAACTCTACACGGCAGATGTTGGAGACGATTTTACATCGCAGGGCCCATGTCTGATTTTTCACGACAAAGACTGGTCTCTGTTTTTCAACTATGTTTGGAGAGATTTGAACGACTGTGGTGATGATCCGTTGTATGTAGCAGAGTGGGACGGATCAACCCCTAACACAAGATTTCGCGTAGTCGGGGATCACAGTAAAAAGCTACCAGATGAATGTGTTTACATTTTTTGCTGCAACGATAAGACAAAGCTCTGCGAGCCTGCTTGGCCTATTCGTGAATCTGAGCATCACAGATGCTACGACATGAAATTTTTGTTTCAGTGGAAAGATGTTTGTATGCTAGACAGCATATTTACATGCATAGACAAGATGTTTAGATGGTGCAACATGTATGATCGTTACAGTTCTGTAAAGATGAAATTGTTTCACCCAGAGCAGGGGGTTACCACCAACGAAGACCGCCTCTTAAGCCCTCCCACATATTACAGTCATTCATTCACCATGTCTCAAGAACCTGCAACTGTCTACTCCTACAGCAACAACCCTGAGGCTGCCCCTGTGATGCCTGATGACAATGCTACAACGGTGGAGCCCCACCCACAATCTTGCGACAATAGTTGGTTGGATAAATTTTGCATGGACCTTGGATATCACAACCTAACCTTCCTTACAACCCCATATGGCAACACTGGTGCAATAGCCGGAGCAGCATCCCTTGCTGGAATTGATAACACAGACAGTTGTATCCGCTCTGATGGATTCAAAATCATAAAAGCAACTGTTGTGGTCCTTCTAGAACACGTCATCAACAAAAAGCTCAAAGAAATCTGTTTGGGTTTCTTTTTATTTTTTTTATTTTATTTCTTCTATGTAAAGCACTTTGAATTACCATTGTGTATGAAATGTGCTATATAAATAAACTTTCCTTGCCTTGCCTTGGGTTGTGAAGTGGATCACCCCAGTCAGATTAGACACTCCTGCTTGTTTGAACCAGGTCCCTATTTCTTTGATGCATACTTTGATGAACTGACCCGTAATCTGGTGAGACTGGACGTTAAGAACATCGTTAGTCAGGCATTGAGCCGTTGTGGTTTAAGGGTTCATCCACAGAGGATTCAGGGGTCGGTGGATGCTATTTTACACGAATTGCGGGACGAGGTTTTCATTGTGGAAAAGCTTCGTGAGGTCAGAGAGAAAATTGTGGACGTCACCAGCGAACAAATTGTTTATGACACTGTGGACAGTTGGAAAGGTATTATCCAAGTTGAGTGACTGTAACAACAACAACATGGGGAACACATGTTTTGCAACTAGACTGGCAAAGTGTCTACTTAAACAACGTATTAGATGTGAGATGACCAGCTTATTGTATAATATCATTAATGAATCTGCCAATGTATCTGTTGCTGTAAGCACATGCTCGGTTGACACCAAACATTTACAAACCTTAAGAAACAGATGTCTGTTGTGAGAACTGTGTCAAATGATTGGACAGATATGATGCGTTTATGTATTAATGCAGGCGAACCAATTTGTGTAACTATCAGAAAAATTTTAGACCTGATAACTGAATGTGGATGCAGTATTAGAATAGCCGATATATTGTGCTTGTGTACATATGTGACTGATCTGTGTAGACATGTTGACAAGAAACAATCACACGGATGTTTGTGAAATTATTGAAACACTGGTTGATTATATTCTTGAGAAAAACATTGTGGTGTGTATACATTTTTTACACTACATCGATGCTGTATGACACCTTTTGTTTTTGTATTGTTTTTTTTCACTGTTTCAAGAAATAAAAACCTGAAACGCTTAAGACATCTCAGTTATTCTTTTGCGGAGCGTAAAGTGGTAATATGTCCGAAGAAATGAAAAAGACTTATTACACACCATCTAATCCTGGTTCTTTAGGGGGGAAAAAATGTTTAAAAGAAGCTGTTTTAAAAGAAACTGGTGTTCGTTTAACCGATAAAGAAGTTTCAGACTGGCTTGCTGGCGAGGACGCATATACACTACACAGAACTGCCCCAATAAAATACAAAAGGAATTGGGTTTTTGTCTATGGCATTAATATGCAATACCAGGCTGATTTAGTCGATATGTCTCCTTATGCCGAGTTAAATGACAATAACCATTTTCTTTTGACATGCATCGATCTGTTTAGTAAATTTGCATGGACAAGAGCTTTAAAAAACAAGAGTGGGCTAGAGGTCTCTAAAGCTTTTGAATCCATACTGAAAGAGGGCCGTGTACCACAGAAATTACAGACAGATAAAGGAAAGGAGTTTTTAACAAGCATTTTCAAAACGTGACAAAAAAGTACAACATCAACCATTTCGCTACTGCCACAGAATTAAAGGCTTGTGTGGTCGAGCGGTTTAATCGAACATTGAAAAGTAGAATGTGGTGATATTTAACGGCTACAAACTCCAAGCGTTACATCGATATACTTCAAGACATTACTCAAAGATACATTGCGAGCCATCACAGAAGCATCAAGATGAGACCGATTGATGTGTGCAAAGAAAACGAATCCGTGGTGTTACATAACCTATATGGGGGTACGAGACCGCTGTCAGGGTAGGGACTCGACTCAGACAGGTGGTAAGTGAAGTAGTTTATTAAACAGGTTTTGCAGAACCAGTCAGAGATATGGTGAGTATGAAGACAGATGATACTTGAATGGTAACTTAACTGAAGATTAACTAGAGTCTCTTTTGCAGATGCAGGTGAAGGATCCCGGGGACGGATGCAGACGAATGGCTGAAGACTGAAGACGAGTACTGAAGGCAAGGTTTGCATAAAGTCCACAGGAAGGCAGGTAAGTAGTGTTGAAGAGTCTGTGTGTCACGTAACGACGGGATCAGACCCAGAAGTGAGGGGAAAGAGACACTTTATGGGCCTGATGATGGGAAACAGGTGAAGGTGATCAGTGCTTGTAGAGTGCCTGCAGGTGTGGGCCAGGAAGGATGATGGGACTTGGAGTGAAGAGGAGGAGCTTAGGTGGTGACTTTGACAGTACTCCCTCCTCCCGGGAGGTGCGACCTCGTGCCGTAAAGGAGATGGAGGAGGAAGCGGAGCAGGCGATGGGCTGGAAACAGGGCTAGGCACAGGGCTGAAGACAGGCAGGTACCAGGCAGAAGGAAGACTAGACAGACTGACGAGCCATGGTGGAGCCGATGGAGGGAGGAGCCACGGAGGCTGAAGGGCAAGGGGTTTGGTGGCGATGACAGACAGAGGCGGAACCGATGACAGGGAATGACAGGGAGAAGACGGAAGTTTGCTAGGACACGGTGGAGCAGAGGGTTCAGAGTGACCAGGGGAATCCGCAGGCTCAGGCGACCAAAGTGTAGCTGGGGGTACTGAAGGGCGCGGTGGAGACAGAGGGACTGAGGACAAAAGATGAGCAGAAGGGAGAGAGGAGTCCAAGGGAGCCGGGGGGATGAAGGGACGAGGCGAAGCCAGAGGAGAGAAGTCCAGAGGCGAGGGAAGGTCGACGAGGGACCCAAGCGAATCCGGGGGGACGAGGGAGCCTGGCGGAACTGGTGAACTGAAGGACTACGGTGGAGCTGAGGGAGGTAAGAGCCAAGGGTGAGACAGTGGAGTGATGGGCCGATATGGAATCCTGGACGAAGCAGTTGAAGGCGGAACCCAGGAATCCACAGTCCAGGATGATGCTGGGGACTGGAAGCGCCACAGCGAGCCCACTAATCCACTGAATTCTAGAGGGTGAGTGACAGGGCTGACAGGAGGCAGAGGAGATGAGGAAGGCTGATGACAGACGAGAGGAGGCGGGAGAGGGAGGCTGGGTGGGACTTCATAGACAGACTGGGGAACAGAAATTTCAGGTTCGACGGACCAGGCAAAAGGCACTGACTCAGGACTGGCCAGAACCAGCGGGTATCGCTCGGGGCTGGATGGAACCAGCGTTGCAGGTTCGGGACTGGACGGGACCAGCGGTGAAGGAAGCTCTGGGCTGGACAGGACCAGCGGCGAAGAGGGCTTTGAGCTGGACAGGACCAGCGGCGAAGGCTCTATGCTGGACGGGACCAGCCCCATCTGGTAACATGCCTTGATTGCTTCACTGTCTAGGGTGCTGGTGGCGACAAGCAGAACAAACCTTTCTGTGTACTCAAACAGATTTAAGCTCTGCTGAGCCGCCGCCGCGACATGACCAGCTAGTTCCCAACTCATCTTCAGGTCTCCGCTGGATTCTGCATTGTAGGTCTGATCTTCTGTCAGGGTAGGGACTGGACTCAGACAGGTGGTAAGTGAAGTAGTTTATTAAACAGGTTTTGCAGAACCAGTCAGAGATATGGTGAGTATGAAGACAGATGATACTTGAATGGTAACTTAACTGAAGATTAACTAGAGTCTCTTTTGCAGATGCAGGTGAAGGATCCCGGGGACGGATGCAGACGAATGGCTGAAGACTGAAGACGAGTACTGAAGGCAAGGTTTGCATAAAGTCCACAGGAAGGCAGGTAAGTAGTGTTGAAGAGTCTGTGTGTCACGTAACGACGAGATCAGACCCAGAAGTGAGGGGAAAGAGACACTTTATGGGCCTGATGATGGGAAACAGGTGAAGGTGATCAGTGCTTGTAGAGTGCCTGCAGGTGTGGGCCAGGGAGGATGATGGGACTTGGAGTGAAGAGGAGGAGCTTAGGTGGTGACTGTGACAACCGCACAGTGTTAAGCCTATATTTAAATTCAAAATTGGTGATGTGGTTCGGATTTCTAAAGTCAGAGGACCGTTTGCAAAAGGGTATGAGGAAAACTACACACAAGAGTATTTTACTATATCGGCGTGTATCCCACGAGAACCCCATGTCTACAGATTGTGTGATTACGACGGGGATATTTTATACGGGGTTTTTTATGCAGAAGAGTTGCAAAAAATACTTGTCAGTAGAGATGCACCGATTGATCGGCTGGTGACCGGAATCGGCCGGTTTTCACGTGATCGGCCATGATCGGCGACCGGCCGGTCAGTCTGACATAATCCGATTTTATGCCGGTCAAATGCACTCGGGCGCCGCATGATTAACATCGCGCAACATCAGCATCACATGTGCACACGGAACGCACATATGTAGGAAACCTCATGAATTACGGCCGTTTCACACCACAAGGTGCAGCGCGTTTTTTTTTGTTCAGCGTGCATGTTAATCAATGAGTGCATTCACCCCGGTAGCCGGAGCAGCGCGTGAGCGTCGAGCAGGAGCGTCGCGTGAGCAACAGTGAAGCGTGGTTTTCGGCGCCGAATCTATTTTTGCTGCGCTCAATTTAAGTGAAAGCACACTTTTGATGGACAAAATAAATATGATTTCATCCAAAAAGTGCCCAAAATGCAAAGAATTTGCATGTCTGGTGTGTTTTAACAAGAACTGAAGTAGGCTAGGCTATGTCAGAAAGAAAATGAAGACTCAAAAATATTTATAGAAAATTTACCCATTTAAACTTGTTTTTATTATTATTTAATTGTTTCCCTGCACATGCTCCACTTGTCTTGTTTAGCTTGGCTGGACATGTGTCAGATGAGAGAAGAACTGCTTGAGAAATATAACTTGCCATTGATATACAACAAGTGATTGCAATAGGCCTGTGTGTGTGTGTGTGTGTGTGTGTGTGTGTGTGTGTGTGAGAGATAAATATCTTTATACTGCAAGGCTATATTTGTTGAATTTTTATTTGTTATTTATATATTATTTTATTGCCATTACCTGTTTTCATACAGAAGTTTAGTTTGCTAAATATATCAATTTTTTTTAATTGGATATTGGATGTGAAAAGGAAATGGTTCTTCCATAACACTGCACTTTAGATGTGTGAGAATTTCCCACACTAGGAGTCATTTATATAGTTCTATTTTATAGCGATTATCTGTTCAAAAAATGTTCTATGCAAAATGTTCTATTAAAGAGAAGATAGAAAATAAATATTTGTGTGTGCTGTAAAGTGGTTTGAAAAAATAAAATCGGAATCGGCTAAAATCGGTATCGGCAGGTCAAACTCAAGAAAATCGGGATCGGGCAAGAAAATTGTAATCGGTGCATCTCTACTTGTCAGTAAAAACAAGAAATTTAAAGTTGAAAAAATTTTGGATAAGAAGACGAAGGCTCGCAAGACATTAGTGCTGGTACAGTGGCTCGGGTGGCCAGCGAAATTTGCATCATGGATCGATCAGAAAGAGTTAGTTGATGTACAGACACCATAAAAACAAAGGACACTCAGAAGATGCACGCAGTTGTATAAAAAGCAGACATGGCTGAGGGTGGATTTTACGTCACACTACCCTGCAACGCTTCACTGTCCGTATTCCCTGATAATAAAATATCTAATTATAGAACAAGGCTGGCTACCCCTATAAATATAAAAGTACTCCTCTCCGTACTCCTCTCCGTCCACCCGAATCCTGTGAAGAGAAAGACAGTTCTGCTGTGAATCCGAGAGAAACAGTTCTGCTGATAATTCTTACCTGTCCTCTACCTGTCTGAGCCCCGAGAAGAGAGCCAGTTCTGTGGCTGATTCCGTACTCCTCTCCGTCCATTCGAATCCTGGGAAGAGAGAGACAGTTCTGCTGTGAATCCGAGAGAAGCAGTTCCGCTGATAATTCTTACCTGTTCCTTGCCTGCCAGAGTCCTGAGAAGGACCAGTTATACGGCTGAAACCTCACCTTCCTCCAGTTGGCTTGAGGTTGTTTTTACCTAATTTATTCAATAAAGATTCTGTGTTTTTCTGCATTACTTTGCCTCTGTGTCCTCTGTGGTGTTGGCTCCTCGCGGTGGTACGTGAGTCGGGGGCTGGGACGGCCGGTCATCTGGCGTCCACTCCTCCCCCGACCCGGTGACAAATCTGTCATCGCTGATATTGTTATAGAAGTGAAGGACGATCAAAATCAGCACGTCCCTTTCTCTTACGGGAAAGTATGTATTAAAATGTAATCAAAGTTTTCTAAAATTGGGCTTTTCCACCAAGCTCTTAGATTTTGCCATGTTTTCTTAATTTCCATGCCTGGATATAATCTTTGCCAATATCCTTCTGCTCTTGGTGTGATAAAAACATCTTTACATAAACAAGAATAAAACATCTTTAAAATACCATCTTTAAAAGCATGTTGTTTGTCATTACTTTTAAAATGAATCATCATTCCTTCATTACATTTTGTTTCTTCCCTACCTTCTAAAACATTTATCCATTCTTCCGGTATTACTTCTTTCATTTGTTTGTATTGTTTTTCTAAGACTGTTTTAGTTTCATTTTCATAATTTTCCACAATTGTGTCTCTTATTACTTGCACTGGTACAAAACCAGGTATCACTTCATACAATATGTCTTTTATTTGCTTTATCCCCGCATAAACCATTTTTTGTAAAAAATGGTCTCCTCTCCCTTTTTAATTTGATTATTTAAAAACAATGGTTGTCTTAAAATCTCTTCCCTGGTAAAAGACGTACAAACAACATGCTTTTTAAAATCACCCCATGTTTTTACAACCTCTTTATAAAACTCTGGTATTCCGTTCATCATGTTTTCTTTTAGCTTCATCCATGAATCATCATCTCCCATTTTTCCACATTTATTTAAAAAATAGTTCATTACACCCTTCCACGCATATTTCCCATGTTTCCAGTATTTATTAACAGTTTTTATTCTTATACTTTTCATTCTTACCTAGTTATTACCCAGTAATTATAATTACTATAATAAGTACATAGTAAGTACATGGGTAACAGGACTGTAAAAGGAAGCGTTACCGATTTTTTTATACACCCATATAGGCAAACTCATAGAACCTAATACATACCACATTTTGATAAAAATGAAGAATTAATAACCAAAACCTTCCCTTTTAAAAAATAAACCTCTTAATTTCCAGAAATTTAATCTCTTTTCCATTCCTTTTAAGACCTCTTCCCATATCACTTCCCTTATTTCATTTTCATTTTCTCCAACCCTTATACCTAGAATTTTCATATTCTTCTCTTCCTTAAATTCCATTTTATTATGTAAATCATTTGGTAATCCAATTTTCATGTATGTGTTTTTTTTTTATTAACTTTTGCCCCTGTTCCTTTACAATAACTTTCTAAAATTTCCATTGCTTTATCCATACTTTTAATATCTTTTACAAACAAAGTCGTGTCATCTGCATATTGAAATATTTTTTGTTCTGATTCTTCTCCTTTTATGCGTATTCCTTGTATGTTCTTTTCCCGTTCTATTGCCAGTCCTAAAGCTTCGGATACTATTGTATATAATAATGCTGACAAAGGACACCCTTGTCTGATTTATCTTGTTATTTTAAAATCTTTAGTTAAAAAACCATTCACTTTCACACAACTACTTATATCTGTATATAGACATTTTATCCATTTAAAAAAATTCTCCCCAAACCCAAATCTCTCCATAACATGCATCAAATATTTGTGTTCAACTCTATCAAAAGCCTTTTCTAAATCCACACTTATTATATATCCTGTTTCTTTCTCCTCCTTCATGTACCATATCATATCTCTGATATTGTTAATGACATCAGTGATATCTCTTTTTAAAACAGCATATGCTTGATTTGTTGTAATTATATTTGGTACTACTATTTTCAGTCGATTGGCAAAAATTTTGTCTAATATTTTGTAATCTGTATTCAGCATGCTTAGTGGTCTGTAGTTTTTCAGGTCTCTCTTATCCCTTTTTCTCTTGTAAATTATTTTCACCATACCTTTCTTCATACTATTAGTTAGATTCCCTTTTCTAAAAATATCTATAAATATTTCATTTAAAATTGGACATAAAACAGCTTTAAAAGTCTTATAAAATTCAACTGGTAATCCATCTATTCCAGGACTTTTAGCATTTTTCAATTGATCAATTGCCATTTCTATTTCTAATTCTGTTATCTCACTCTCACACATTTCCTAGTCTCCCTCATTAACTTTAACCTGTATTTTACTTAGTAAAAAATCCTCTTCTTCTAAAACTACCTCATTTTCTGTAAATAAATCCTTATAGAATCCTCTGATTTCTTCTAAAATTTCTGTTTTATCTTCTACAATCCTCCCATCTTGTGTTTTATTACTTTTTGTTATATCCGCTCTCTGTCTTGTTTTTTCTAAATCATAAAAATGTAGTACTTCTTTCTCCTTCTACAATGTCTTTCGCCCTACTTCTTATTATTGCTCCTTTGCACTTCTCTTCTTCTATTTTCTTTAATTCTTCCTGTAATTCTATTATCTTATCAATATTTTCATCATTCTCATTTACTTTCCTCATTTCTTCATCCCACTCTTTTTTATCTTATTTTCTTTCTTCCTTTTGACTTTTTGCAACTTTTTTGAATATTCCACTAAAAAAATTCTTTCATTCTTTTTTTTAGAATATCCCACCAATACCCTTTTTCCATTTCATCATTTACACTATTAATTATTATGGTTTCTATTTCCATTCTGTATATTTCATTTTTTAGAAGTTCTGTATTTAATATCCACACCCCTGGTCCTTTATCAACCTCATTAAAATTCATCGTTATCCATAAAAAAATCATGATCACTCTCACTATAATTTTTGTAAGAAGCCTTTGTGACATAAAATGCTTCCTTTTTCTTGCATAAAAATAAGTTTATTCTACTTTGCTTTAGAACTCTGTCAACAATTTGTCTTCTTGAATATTCACTTTTCATACCATTCCTCTCTCTCCACACATCCAGCATATTATATTTCTCCATTATGTTATGTAGTTCATTCCTCCCTCTATCTCTTCTAAATCAAATTGAATCCTCTATATCTATTCTCTGTATTACAGTATTAAAATCACCTAACACCATAATGTTTTCATGTTTCATGTTTCATGATTTTTCAATACTTTTAACAATTTTCCAAAACTCTTAACACAGTAAGCACTACATCCGTCTGTGTAAGCTATATTATTACAGTTTTTTACAGTCGCTAGGACACATTTCTCAATACTTAGGTCACTTTTTCAAAACTCTTCACACAGTGAGCACAACAGAAGTATATGTGGGCTAAACTGTGGATCATTTATCATTGCTTTGGCACAAAACGCATTCAATGACTACATCTTTCAAATTACATTAATTCTTTTCTCACTTCGACACAACAACCGCCAAAACTCTGTGTACTTACAGGCCAATTTGCACATGCTTACAGACTGTTTTCAAAACTGTTAATCTTATGTTCAAAACAATAAAATAATACAAAACTGAATAAGACAGCAATTTGCTACAGTTCAACAGTAATATTTTACAGTAATGAAATATATTTTAAATCTTACAATTACTGTAAATGCTATAAAAACCATTGGACAATTAGACCAACCACAGCTGATTCCTATTGTATCTGTATCGGTGAATGGTGTGTATACAAATTCTTGTATTTTGGAATTAGTCTGTGCAACAACAACAAAACTACATAAAATATATTGAAGCATACTGCATCATGTCTTATTCATTCCAGTAACATATTGCAGTGAATTTTAAACAGTAGAGAGGTGTGCTTGTTTTACAGAAGAAAATATTGTATAATGCTACCTGTTGTTAGTGTTTTTTAGGTCATTGTTTAGTGGGTGACAAAGTGTGTTTGTTGGCTGTCAACCTTTGCTAGTGTGATGAAAGAATATGTTGATTTGAGACATGTATAAAGTGATTTGGTAGTTTTAGTGCATTTTGACAGTGAAATTAACTGCTGTGGCGAGCTGAAAGTTGGTTTGGAGAACTGTGTGAAGAGTTTATTGAGAAATGTGTCCTAGCGACTGTAAAAAACTGTAACACATTTCTTGTTGCTTTAACGCAAAATGCATACAATTAACACAAATTTAAAATGCTTGAACTTCTTTTACACACAAGCTCAAACAAGACCAAAACAATGGATTTTTACTACCAAATTTACCAATGCTTTAACACCGTATGTCAGAACAGATAACACCATGTTCTAAACCTAACCTTACAGGCTAAAGTCAAGGTAAACAACTGCTTATATTGTGAATTGAAACACAAATATATCCCCTGTATTTTATTCTATTGTTACTGAGAAACAGCTGATTGAATAATGCAAATATGGGACAATGTGGCATTTCACAACTCCAGTGCAGTCACGGCCTGGTTTGATCGCATCAGAGGATGATGTCCCTTTTCCTTGCCCATTACTCCCCTTTCCCTTTCTTAGCCTGGAGATGAAAGGTTTTTGACCATCGTCCACAGGACCAAATGTCCCTCCTGGATGCAATGGATGCTGCATGCCAAGACATCCAACCCAGTCTCACGGCAGTTCGTGACATAGTCACGAAATTTAATCTATTGATTCGTGTTCATGGACACGAGTTTCCCCATTTTTTCGTGTCATTCAGCACGACTTTCAATCTAATGTATTTCAATGGGACGTATTTTTCGTGCCTGCGCAACGTTTTTCTTTCGAGAGCACAGTATTGTTTTTTTTTTTCTCAAATGTTATTCATTTTGCAAACTTTAAGAGCTACATTACTCAACATTTAATCAATAGATTTTAATCCTCGTTTTTATTGCTTTATATTCGGTAGGCTACTCAACATTAATCTATTGATTCGTGTCCAAAGGGCACAAATATCCTTCTTTTTTTTCGTGTCACTCAGCACGACTTTCAATGTATTTTAATGGGACGTATTTTTCGTGCCGTCTTTCTTCCGAGAGCACACTATTGTTTTTTCACAATTGTTATTCATTTTGTAAACTTTAAGGGCTACATTACTCAACATTTAATCAGGTAATTTTAATCAGCGTTTTTATTGCTTTATATTCGGTAGGTTACTCAATATGAATCTATTGATTCGTGTCTATGGGCACGAATTTTCTTCTTTTTTTCGTGTCACTCAGCACGACTTTCAAGCTAATGTATTTCAATGGGGCGTATGCACCACGTCTTTCTTTCAAGAGCACACTATTGTTTTTTCCTCAAATGTTAGGCTATTCCTTTTGCAAACTTTAAGGTCTACATTACTCAACATTTAATCAGGAGATTTTAATCCTTGTTGTATTGCTTCATATTCGGTTGGCTACTCAACACGAATTGATTCGTGTCCTTCAGCACGAATTTCCTTCGTTTTTTCGTGCCACACAACACGAATTTCAATCTGATGTATTTCAAAGGGACCTATTTTCCGTGCCTCCACCACGTCTTTCTTTGCAACATGGTCTCACCCCTATTCGTCACATAGGCTATGCCGTTTGGTCATTTCCCCCTCACGTCCAAAGCCGACGTTGATGGTACCCCCTTTTCGTCACTTGACAACGGAGAGGGCCGTCCGATAGATTTGAGTGCAAATCCCTCATCTTTGAATTTTGAACTTTGATTATTTTTCTAACCCTAACTCTTTTTCCTCTATTTTTTATATAATTTTGGGGTACATTAAAATTACATAATTACAGGACTGCATATTTTCTATATGCTTAAAACATGCCTTAATTTATTGTGGGATATTTTATAATTGTCGATAGTATTTCAATTTGCAATGGCTTATAGTGAGCCTACTTTGCTTTTTTTTTTGCGCAAAAAAAATTAAAAAACAGAATAGCCTACTTTTATAGAACTTTCATCTCAATACTGATTATGAAGTTGTAATAAATTAATTATATAGCCTACTGCAGAAATGTTTATATTGGACAAATATATATACATACATATCCTATATATGGACATATCCTTTGGCAAAGAGATGGATGCATTCTGGGAAGTGATATGTGTTTAAATGTAATGGCTAAATACTCGTGTTTCCTTCACTTGGACATTTACGCTGATCCCTTTAAAATTTTGAGCACGGATATAAAATATTAAGACTGTACTTTTTACAGTTTTTTACAATCGCTATGACAATTTTTTCAATACTTTTAACAAATTTCCTAAACTCTTAACACAGTTAGCACTACATCAGTCTGTGTAAGCTACACTATTAACACATTTCTTGTTGCTTTAACACAAAATGCATACAATTAACACAAATTTAAAATGCTTGAACTTCTTTTACACACAAGCTCAAACAAGACCAAAACAATGGATTTTTACTGGCAAATTTACCAATGCTTTAACACTGTATGTCAGAACAGATAACACCATATTCTAAACCTAACCCAGGCTAAAGTCAAGGTAAACAGCTGCTTATATTGTGAATTGAAACACAAATATATTCCCTGTATCTTATTCCATTGCTAATGAGAAACAGCTTATTGAAGTTATGCAAATATATAAATCACAGCTTATTGAAACACAAATATATTCCCTGTATCTTATTCCATTGCTAATGAGAAACAGCTTATTGAAGTTATGCAAATATATAAATCACAGCTTATTCCTATCTAGGAAGCACATTTAGGTGTTGAGGTTCTTTCAATCGCATGATCATATGTTCTAAAAGAGGACTCTTTGGGCTGATCTTGTGTGGAAAAGGAACAATATAGAGCAACACAAAGAAAGAAAGAAAGAAAGAAAGAAAGAAAGAAAGAAAGAAAGAAAGAAAGAAAGAAAGAAAGAAAGAAAAAAATGCCTGCACGAGGGAGAGGAAGACGAGTACCAGGACAAGGGAGAGGAGTGGGACAAGGACAAGGGAGAGGAGTGGGACAAGGACAAGAGAGAGGAGTGGGGCAAGGTAGAGGGTGAGGAGTTAGAATGCGTGGTGGCGCTCAAAGAAGGACCAGATCTAGGGTAACTGATCAAATAAGAGCTACTATCATTGACCATGTCATAAACCACGGGCTATCATACAGAGAGGCTGGTGAACGAGTACAGCCAAATCTCAGCTGGGACACAGTGGCATCCATTGTCCGTATTTTCAGAGAAACCAACAGGTAAGATATTGCTTCTCCTACAGCAAAGTGTAAATAATTTGCCATTTACAGTATTAGAGTGACTGTATGCCTCCGGTCTCTAAAATGTAACTGTATTTTGTCCCTCTAAGGATTCAACGTCTACCTCCCTCAGGGGGCAGAGGAAAGCTCCTGAATGAAGAACAGGAACTTGCTATTCTCAACATGGTGATTGCTGACAATGAAATAAAACTGAAGGACATTCAGTCCAGAATTGTAGAGGACAACCTTGTCTTTGGGAACATTGCAGCAATCAGCATAACATCCATTTCTCGGACTCTAGCTAAACACAGAGTCCGAATGAAACAACTATACAAAGTTCCTTTTGAAAGGAACAGTGAGCGCATCAAAGAACTCCGTCACCAATACGTCCAGGTAAGGTTATGCAATACAGTCATTACTGTACTATACACAGTGTGTTTTGCAGTAAACTACTCTATAAACCTGGAGTACATTAGGGCATACAGTAGATATACAGCACAGCATTTACATACACTGTGTCTAATTATTTTCAGAGAGTCATGGAGTTGGAGGCCAATCAAGTCCCACATGAAATTATCTATGTTGACGAGGCTAGAGCCCTGCACGGGCCTTAAATCTAGGCCCTAGCCCGGCCCTGGCCCGAGACGCTCAGGCCCTAGCCCGGCCCGTGTCCGACAGCTCATCAGAATGATCAGCCCGAGTCCGACCCGAGCCCGTTTAAAAAAAAAAAAAAAAAAAAAAAAAAGCTGCAAATTGCTGCAGGTTATCTTACAGGTTGTCTTCACTACAGAACATGGCCATTCTTATTTCCAATAGTTTCCAACAGACTCATGAAGATAAAGTCCAATCAAACAAAAAACAACCTCCTAACATGGCTAAGAACAGTCTCAGAGCATCGAAAAGCACAGCATCCACAGTGGAAGGTTTTAATCCAGTCGTACTTTTTCCAGCTGCGCTGAAGTCACGCTCGCTACCAGGACACTAAACACAGAACGAGCCGGTCGCGCGAATCTCAGATCGCGCCGCCGGGAAACCTGTGTGCGTGTGCGTGAGCAGACTGTCATGTGTCAGTCATGTCAGTGTGATAGGTTATAAAACGTCTTTCTGTGTTTGCTTTTCAATCGTCATCTTCTCATATTTTATTTGAATTAATGTCTAAAATAGGCTATAAAAAAAGATAAGCCTAAAACAGGCCCGAGGCCCGGCCCGCGTGTGAACTATGACGTGAAAATTGGCCCGAAGCCCGGCCCTAGAAGCGTAAATAAGTCGGGGCCCGTCGGGCTCGGGCTGAAATGCAGGCCTCTAGACGAGGCTGGCTTCAACTTGGCAAAAAGGCGTCGCCGTGGGAGAAACATAATTGGCAAAAGGGCCACAGTTAACGTGCCGGGCCAGAGAGGAGCCAACATTACCATGTGCGCCGTAATCTCCAACAACGGTGCACTCCTGCATAAATGTGAGATTGGCCCCTACAACACAGACCGCCTTCTCCTGTTTTTAGAAGACCTGCACGAAAGACTGGTGCCAGAGGTAGAAAGGGGACAGGTGGGAGACCACTTGCCAATATATGTGATCATATGGGACAATGTGGCATTCCACCATTCCCGTGCAGTCACAGCCTGGTTTGACGCCCATCCAAGGATGATGTCACATTTCCTTGCCCCTTACTCCCCTTTCCTCAACCCCATTGAGGAGTTTTTCTCAGCCTGGAGATGAAAGGTTTTTGACCATCGTCCACATGACCAAATGTCCCTCCTGGATGCAATGGATGCTGCATGCCAAGACATCACAGCTGAACACTGCCAGGGGTGGATAAGGCATGCCAAAAGATTCTTCCCACGATGCCTTGCCAGAGAAGATATCAGGTGTGATGTGGATGAGAACATGTGGCCAAATGCAGAAGACCGGGCAGATTAGAAGATTACTTTTGTAGCAGGGTGGAATAACTCCACCTATTGGGAGATCGTGCGCATGCGTGTGGCTTATTGGCTGCCCTTGTATGGAGTATAAAAGAAGTGGGTTTTTGCGACCGGATATGCGTCTTGGCATTGCCGTGATGTCACGTTATCTGTTGCCGCCGACGGTTTAAACTGTTCGTGTCTGCGGTGCGCTCGCTGCCTACTTGTCACAGCGATTATGTTTCTAATGGAGTGGCTGTATTCCCGCATGGTGTGCGACCATGAATGGTTTGGTTACATTGACCATCCCGCGGTTTATCTGCAGATCTGAGGGTTCTCCCTGCCTACTTAATGGGATTGAGCGTCAATATTAACTCGTGAAGCGGCTAAGTGTGACTATGTTGCTGTTTTGCCTCTGTCTAGTTTTTATAGGAACTTAACGTTAAACTGTGTGCACGTTGGTGCGGTATCGTCATGCGCCTCGGTCGAGGCTGGTGCGGCGTTGGCTGGTCTGTCTTCACCAGCTGCCGCCTGCTTGATCTTCTGATTGTGCATCAGTACATGGAGTTTCTTTATGAATGTTTGTTATTTTGTTATGGTGCATAATTCACTCTGGGCATTGTAATGTATAACGGCTGAGTGAAATGTGTTTTTTTTTTACTGTTCTCCCTTACGAGAACAGTTATTTGTGTTTCTTTTTGTGGTTTCTTGTTACTGTTGTACATTTATATTGTGTTATTTTCTTTGCAGGAGCTGGAGGTTTCCGGAGAGGGAGGGCTAGCTGCTATCGTGTGTGGTGATTTACACCTAGGCCGTGTGTTTTCTTGCATCCAATCTTCACGTGTGTGTGGGGGTGCGTGTATGGGGCTCCTGTTCATTTGGCAGCTAGCCTGTACCTCCAGGAACCTCCACTGCTGGTCCATTAGTTAAATTTAGATATAGGTTTGTTGTAATGTGTTTCTGATACAAACTGCGTGAACGTTACTGTAAAATTGATTCTGAGAATCTTGTGACTTTTTAACTATTTATTATGAAGTGCTGATGAGAGAAATAAAAAGTCTATTTTTCTATATGTTGCCCCACGTCTCTTTACCCACGTCCTAGATGACGAACCTGTGCGCCCTTTGGGCGGTTAGTCCTCAGTATTCTGGGGTGGCGTAGTCGACCGTTGTTGCCATTATTGGAGCTTTTGTTTTGCTCTTAGAGGAGATAGTGGCTCCCTCCACTCCCGCTTTGCCACACTTTGTTTTTTTAATTATTATTCCAGTGCTTTTTCTTTTTGTATATTTTGCAGCAATGTCCTTTTGCAAATAAAGTCTTTACTGCAGCAATTCTGTCTCTGTCTTTTTTTTTTCATAAACTGTACATTCTATAAAGCTACTCTGAGATGGTCATTCATTTTTTGTATTGAATTTCTGCAACAAAAGAAACAAAATGCATGCATTTACTAAACCCAACAAAACAAAAATGTAGAGAGGCATCAAAAGAAACTACAGTGCAAAACACAATCTATAATCAATACAATATACTGTCTATTGTATAAGGGATAATTGAATAATTGAATAATTATTTGATTTTGAAACATGTTTGCAGTGTTTTGTTAGACATAGTGTATTGTGTTAGTGTATTATTGTATTTTGAAAATTAGTTTTGGAGTTTAGTTTACAATGTGTGATTTTGAGCATGAAATTAACTGTTTTGCCAATTGTGTGTTTTAGGTGTGTTGGTGCGTTAAGAGTTTAGGAAACTTGTTAAATGTATTGAAAAAACTGTCATAGCGATTGTAAAAAACTGTAATTATGATCGATATTTTGGCGCAATTTTGTGCAATACGTCACTGTGTGCGACCATCGCAGAAACCATTACCCAGCGCGATTCCACCACGGTAAGTCGCTTACAATAGTCTAATAAGCAAAATGAATTCATAAGCATTTACACGTCCAAAATTAATAAAATTACGTGTTTATAAAAAAAAAAATTCTAGGCCTGGACATAGGTTCTAGATGTGTGTGTATATATATATATATATATATATATATATAAATATATATATATATATATATATATACGTGTTTATAAAAAAACATTTTCTAGGCCTAGATATAGGTTCTAGATGTGTATATATATATATATATATATATATATATATATATATATGTGGCAAAGTGGTGCGGGAGCAGCAGCGCTATTTTATATAACATTGGGCGGAACAATAATTTATACTCACGCTCAATTCAATTTATTATTTCCGACTACGCCACTTGGGGAATTTCGCCCCAAGAAATTAATATACCACCTAAGCTAAGGCACGCACAGGTCCTAACCACAGTTGGAGTCAGAGACATAGGCATAGGTGATTGGAAAACATATGTATTTTTATTAATGGTTAAAAAGCAGTTATTTTCGATAAAAGGTGTTGACCAGCAATCACTCTTCAATTTTCTAGGGTCCAGAGTGGGCGGCAGGGAAACCTGGGCATACCCAAGGGCAGTCTCGAGGTATCACCTCTATGAAGAGTACTCTACTCAGTGCACACCCATCAGCACAGCACAGCACACACTCCACGACTCATGTCAGAGAAGACCACGACACACAGTGAAGACACTACCACCTAATTGCTCTCGTCTGCCCCCGGGTGCCCAGGCCCTGCCAACAAACAAAAGGAAAGAAAAGACATTAAAGAACAGTATTATACAAAACAAAATAACAACAAAAATAAAGAAAATTATTAAACAATTCCAGGGCGGAACCAACTCCTTGGTCCCGACCTGAACGTCGCCAATCAAAAACCAAAAGTAACAACAAATCACATAAAGTCAACAGTACAATTCAACCACAAAAATATATATCTAAATTCACTAGTATGACAATTTGGTTGAAGCAAAACACAACTTCAAAAATACTCAGTCTCGAATAGTTAAGAAAATAAACCAGAAAAAGAAAACACAGACTCAAAACATATCAGACAGAGTCATCCTTCGCTGGAAACCGTTCACTTGAAATGGTTCACTTGAATGGCTCACTTAGAACAATTCACTTGAAATGGTTCACTTGAATGGCTCACTCAGGACGGTTCGCTTGAAATGGTTCACCTGAATGGCTCACTTAGAACGATTCACTTGAAATGGTTCACCTGAATGGCTCACTTAGGACGGTACACTTGAACGGCTCACTCAAGACGGTTCGCTTGAAATGGTTCACTTGAACGGTCCACTCGAGACGACTCACTCACAACAAAACAGCACACACAAGAAAAACCCAAACAGAACAGCAGTTGATGAGGCACAGCGTGAACAAAGTCTCATGACGAAACACAGGGCAGATAATGCTCATTCAGAAGGTCGGTATCGTCCTTATCGCATGCCTATAAAATAAAACGGAGAGGTGTTACACTGAGAGTTCTTCTCCCTTGGCTTACGCTCAAACAGTATACTCACAACCAAGCACGCTGTCCCAGAATCACCATCCCCAGACTATGCGATAGATGGAGGCGAATGTATCCGACAAGCTCGTTGGCATGCAGCGCCGATAAACCGTACACTAAGCATACAGATCAGCCAGATTACTCGCCTCATCAAAGCAAACCATAAAACTTCATCTATAAACCACCCCGCATATGAATATTTCTCTTACCCGTCTCAATTGTCCACATTCAACTCTCCAAACAAGCCCATAGACCCGCCAACAGCACCGCCAGTGGATAAACAGCTTCGGCAAATTTTACAAACAGCACATTACGCTGTACTCAGCAGAAAGCAGCAGGGCACACAGATGACGTCACAACCCCGGATTGTCACAGTGTCTAGTTGTGTTTCACTGGGTTATCACTAGAGGTCCTCATTCTCATGGTGTCATTCACATTTACTACATTTCCCAGCATTCTAGTCTGTCACTCATCTAATTATCACACTCAGCTGTATCCCGTCACCTTGTTAGTGCTGTGTGTATATATTCCCTGTCTATGTCAGTGTTTGTTACGGAGTCCTTGTTTAATGTCCCCACGCTTCCGTTCCTGTTGTTGCTTCTTGATCGTGTTTTGTCGTTTATGTTCTTGGACTGTCTTTATTGGAATTTGACCCTTGCCTGGACTGGATGTGAGTACGGATTACCCCTTCTTAATAAATACCTGCAATTGGATCTACGTTGTCTGTGTGTGTGATCGTGACAGAAGGACTCCGTCACAAGTGATCCAGCGGTATGGAGACTGAGAAGGGGAGGAAACAACAGAGAGGGAAGTCTCAACCTAAGGAGATTCCTCCTCGTATGAACATTTTTGATTGCTTTGCTTTGTGGGCCCGATTGACAGAGGAAGCTGATGTCAAGAAAGTTTCCTCAATCCCTTTTGACCATCCCAGGGAATCATTCGAGGGAACCCGGCTGGCAAGATTTTCGGGGACCCGAGGAGGTCGTAGGAGAGGAGGTACTGGAGGAGGGTCCAGGTGTCACTCTCCACCTCGAGCCTTCATGGAACCAGAGGAGGTGAGGTCTACTCCAGACTTAAGTTCACCACCCATTCAGTCCAGTCCAGAGCCTGCCCGTCACCATCAGAGACGCCGGAGGAAGATGAAGACCTCCAGTATCCCTAAGGGCTCGGAGGCCATGCCTGAGCCAGAGACGGTTCACGTCCCGTCTGCACAGCCAGAGATTGTTCACGTCCCGTCTGCCCAGCCAGAGACTGTTCACGTCCCGTCTGCCCAGTCAGAGACTGTTCACGTCCCGTGGGCCCAGTCAGAGACTGTTCACGTCCCGTCTGCCCAGTCAGAGACTGTTCACGTCCCGTCTGCCCAGCGAGAGACTGTTCCCGTCCCGTCTGCCCAGCGAGAGACTGTTCCCGTCCCGTCTGCCCAGCGAGAGACTGTTCCCGTCCCGTCTGCCCAGCGAGAGACTGTTTCCGTCCCGTCTGCCCAGCGAGAGACTGTTCCCGTCCCGTCTGCCCAGCGAGCGACTGTTCCAGTCCCGTCTGCCCAGCGAGAGACCGTTCACGTCCCGTCTGCCCAGCGAGAGACTGTTCCCGTCCCGTCTGCCCAGCGAGAGACTGTTCCGGTCCCGTCTGCCCAGCGAGAGTCTGTCCCCGTCCCGTCTGCCCAGCGAGAGACTGTCCCGGTTTCATCTGCCTTCCTGAGCTGGGACTACCTGGAGCGTCTGGCTCGGATATTGGATATGCCAGTCATTGCTGTTCCTGAGCCGTAGGCAGAGCCTGTGTCTGCGGTTTCTGACCCGGAGGCAGAGCCAGTGCCCGTTCCCGAGCCGGAGGCTGAGCCAGTGGAACAGTCAGTGGCCGTTCCTGAGCCGGAGCCGGTGCCCGTTCCTGTGCCGGTGCCCGTTCCTGAGCCGGTGCCCGTTCCTGAGCCGGTGCCCGTTCCTGGGCCGGTGCCCGTTCCTGAGCCTGAGGCGAAGCCGGGGCTCGTTCCAGAGCCTGTAGCAGAGCCAGTGCCTGTTCCAGAACTGGAGCACATGTCGGTCTCGGACCCAGTATTTGTTTCTGTGTTTGTGTCTGTCTTTGTGACTGTTTTTGTTCTAGTGTCTGTTCCCGAGCCGGTGTCTGTTCCCGAGCCGGTGTCTGTTCCCGAGCCGGTGTCTGTTCCCGAGCCGGTGTCTGTTCCCGAGCCGGTGTCTGTTCCCGAGCCGGTGCCTGCTGCTGCTCCCGAGCCGGTGCCTGCTGCTGCTCCCGAGCCGGTGCCTGCTGCTGCTCCCGAGCCGGTGCCTGCTGCTGCTCCCGAGCCGGTGCCTGCTGCTGCTCCCGAGCCGGTGCCTGCTGCTGCTCCCGAGCCGGTGCCTGCTGCTGCTCCCGAGCCGGTGCCTGCTGCTGCTCCCGAGCCGGTGCCTGCTCGTGTTCCACCGCCCTGGCCGCCCGAGGGGTCTTCACCGCCCTGGCCGCCCGAGGGGTCTTCACCGCCCTGGCCGCCCGAGGGGTCTTCACCGCCCTGGCCGCCCGAGGGGTCTTCACCGCCCTGGCCGCCCGAGGGGTCTTCACCGCCCTGGCCGCCCGAGGGGTCTTCACCCGAGGGGTCTTCACCGCCCTGGCCGCCCGAGGGGTCTTCACCGCCCTGGCCGCCCGAGGGGTCTTCACCGCCCTGGCCGCCCGAGGGGTCTTCTCCGCCCTGGCCGCCCGAGGGGTCGTCTCCGCCCTGGCCGCCCGAGGGGTCTTCACCGCCCTGGCCGCCCGAGGGGTCTTCACCGCCCTGGCCGCCCGAGGGGTCTTCACCGCCCTGGCCGCCCGAGGGGTCTTCACCGCCCTGGCCGCCCGAGGGGTCTTCACCGCCCTGGCCGCCCGAGGGTTCGTCTCCGCCCTGGCCGCCCGAGGGGTCTTCACCGCCCTGGCCGCCCGAGGGGTCTTCACCGCCCTGGCCGCCCGAGGGGTCTTCACCGCCCTGGCCGCCCGAGGGGTCTTCACCGCCCTGGCCGCCCGAGGGGTCTTCACCGCCCTGGCCGCCCGAGGGGTCTTCACCGCCCTGGCCGCCCGATGGACTGTTGTCTCCGCCCTGGCCGCCCGATGGACTGTTGTCTCCGCCCTGGCCGCCCGATGGGTTGTCTGCTTCGCCCTGGCCGACTGCCAAGTCGTCACCCCTAGTTCCTGGTTCCCTGCACGGTCCTGGCCCTCCCATCCGCCCTTGGACCTTCCAAGTTTCACCTGCTCTGGACTTTTGTGTTGTCTTGTTTTTTGTCTTTGAGCGTCTGGTAGCCGCTCCGTAGAGGGGAGGTTCTGTCACAGTGTCTAGTTGTGTTTCACTGGGTTATCACTAGAGGTCCTCATTCTCATGGTGTCATTCACATTTACTACATTTCCCAGCATTCTAGTCTGTCACTCATCTAATTATCACACTCAGCTGTATCCCGTCACCTTGTTAGTGCTGTGTGTATATATTCCCTGTCTATGTCAGTGTTTGTTACGGAGTCCTTGTTTAATGTCCCCACGCTTCCGTTCCTGTTGTTGCTTCTTGATCGTGTTTTGTCGTTTATGTTCTTGGACTGTCTTTATTGGAATTTGACCCTTGCCTGGACTGGATGTGAGTACGGATTACCCCTTCTTAATAAATACCTGCAATTGGATCTACGTTGTCTGTGTGTGTGATCGTGACACGGATAATGACGCACGCCAAGGAACTGGTAGCTCATGCTCTTATACGCACCGGAACTCTGGCCATTGGCCAAACACTAAATGATGACGTAGGAGGTAGGAGGGGTAATAACCCTTCCTGCTACAATCTTCCCCTCCTTTTTTGCATCGGCGCCCCGCCGATGGACCCAATACGGAGCCACCAACACCATTCATGACCAAGGCCTGAACAAGATACCAGCAGTGGCTACCTCAGAGCTGACTACGACCCTACTTCCTATCTCTCCTACGGTCCGGGGAAGGTGGTGCAAGTTCCCATGCCGACCAGCACCAACTCGGCCTGTCCGTCGAGGGGCAACCACCATATCATCCTGGGAACCCGGAGACACTGTGGGTTCCCCCACCACTGGTCCCCTGACCTGGTCACCTGACTCTCCTCCAACTGCACCTATAGAGGGAGGATCCAATGGCACTCGATTCATACCAGAATGGTCGCATGCCGGATGACCAGTCACTCGAGCAACACAGGGGGTCTCTGGCACAAGCACAACCAAGTCAACATCATCTGCTTCATCTACCTGTGGTTCTTCCTGAACTTCTCCCCCAACCCCAGGCTGACCGTTTGGCAGGCCCTCTTTCCGGCCGCAAGCCTTCAATAACGAGCGGTGGACGCATCGGACCTTACTTGGGTCCTCCACGGGTGCGATAGCATACACCACACCTCCCGCCTCCGGAGGACGAACCACTTGGAACAACACCGGGCTCCACAAGTCTGCAATCTTATGCCGCCCCTTAAACGAATGATCTCGCAAGTAAACAAGCTGACCCTTTGACAAAGGCAAGTCACGAACATGTAAGTCATGTCGTTCCTTTCGACGATCAGCAGCTGCATTCAGGCGCTCCCTTGCCCCCTGGAAGGCAACCTGTAACCGCTTTCTATGTTCTACGACCCAACTCTGCACGCTACCTGACATTGGTTCTGACACCTTACCCAGCAGAAAGTCCACCGGCAACCTAGGTTCTTGACCGAACATCAAATAGTGAGGAGACTCTCCTGTCCCCTGGTGAGGGGTGGTGTTATAACAGAAGAGTACCTGCGATAAACACGAGGCCCAGTCCCTCTTCCTAGGGCCGGGCAAGGTTCGCAACAAGTTATACAAAGTGCGATTGAAACGCTCGCATTGGCCATTTCCGGCCGGATGGTACGGCGTCGTACGGGACTTCTTAATGTGATAAAGCTCACAGAGCTGCCGAATCAAGGCTGACTCAAAATTGCGACCTTGGTCGGAGTGAATACGGCCCGGGACCCCAAACTTAAAGAACCACTCCTCAACCAGAACCTGCGCCACTGTCTCGGCTCACTGGCCACGGGTAGGTATTGCCATAGAGAATTTGCTAAATACGTCGGTCATGACCAAAATGTTCTCATGGCCTGACTGAGAGGGTTCAAGTACCGTGAAATCAATGGCCAGGACCTCGTTAGGTCTGGACGCCAACAAATGGCCCATATAGCCCCGTGCCACTGGTTGACTCTCTTTAGCAAGCTGGCACCGGTCACACTCTTTACACCAGCGAGTAATATCATTGTTATGAATAACATGTTTGGCCAGTAACACCGACGTCTAATCAACTCACTTGTCCGTTCGACTCCCTGATGACCATGCTGTTGATGCAGTTGCTCTAAAACTTCCGGCTTCATTACCTCAGGTAATATTAACTGATGACACTCTTCTCCTCCATCAGGACGGAAAATTTTCCGATACAGCACACTCTCCTTCTCCACCAATCGGTCCCACTGCTGCAGCAGTGTAAGCACGGGCTTAGCCAGCCTGCGCCGTTCTTCTGGCACAGGACGCCCGCCCCGTCTCCAGAACTGCAACAGTGGTCCAATGATGGGATCCCCCTCCTGCATAACACACAAGTCGGAAACAGAATAGCTAGGTAAGACAGTCATCTCGTTTACTACGGCCTGCACAACGCCATCTGATCTTATGGCTTGCTGTAGTGCCCCAGGCACCGAGATGCCAGTGGCCAAACCCTCAACATCACCCAGATTGACGGGATTCTGGCGGGACAGAGCATCCGCGTTGCCATTACTCCTCCCGGACCTATACCTCACCTCGAAATCAAAGGCAGCCAGCTCAGCGGCCCAACGCTGTTCAGTGGCCCCAAGCTTTGCCGTAGTCAAATGGCTCAGGGGGTTATTATCGGTAAACACAAGACACTTATGTCCCAACAAATACTCCCTGAATTTCTCCACCATGGCCCACTTGAGTGCCAGAAACTCCAGTTTCATAGAACTGTAATTACTCATATTACGCTCAGTGGGCCTCAAGCTTCTACTGGCATAAGCTATGGGTCGCACTTTCCCATCATGTTCTTGTGAGAGTACGGCGCCTAAGCCGCCATGGCTAGCGTCTACCTCCAAGATGAAGGTTCGGGAGAAATCTGCATAAGCCAGTACAGGTGCAGAGATTAACCTACTCTTCAACGCCTCGAATGACTCCTGACACTGTTGCGTCCACACCTGAACTAAACTCTGTCCCTTCCTTTTCCCTGACTTACCTCCAACAACTTCGGCTACCAATCGATGTAAGGGGGCTGCCAGCTTGGCGAAACCCTCGACGAAACGCCTATAGTAGCTCGCGAACCCCAGGAAGGTCCTCAACTCGGAGACGATCGTAGGGCAACGCCACTGCGCCACTGGCTCGATTTTGCCCGGATCAGTCGCCACTCCCTGAGGCGATATAACATGGCCCAAGTATTTTACCTCCCGTTTGAAAAAGGCGCATTTCTGCAAGTTTGCCTTCAACCCCTCTCTCTTCAAACGGTCCAAGACCATTTCCAGCCTCTGTAAATGCTGAGCTACTGAAGTAGAAAACACAACGATGTCATCAAGATATAACAAAAGCGACTGACATTGTTGGTCAGCGAACAAGCGCTCCATCAACCTCTGAAACGTGCTTGGCGCGTTGCAGAGGCCGAATGGCATACGATTGAATTCAAATAGCCCGAAGTGTGTACAGAATGCGGTCTTCGGCCTATCATGCTCCGACACCGGAACCTGCAGGTACCCGCTGGCTAAATCCAATGTGGAAAACCAGCGGGCCCCGGACAATGAATCTAACGATTACTCGATGCGGGGAAGGGGAAAGGCATCCTTTCTAGTTTTGGCGTTCAAATGACGGTAGTCCACACACATGCGCAGACTACCGTCTTTCTTTTTTACCAATACGATAGGCGATGCGTATGGACTACTGCTCTCGCGTACTATACCAGCTTCCAACAGTTGGTTAATATGAGTTTTGACCACTTCATATTCGGAAGGGGGAACACGCCTATACCGCTGGCGCACAGGGACGTCATCCAAGACCGGTATATCATGGGAGATTAGTCGGGTGCAACCTAAATCTCCCTCATGGCAAGAGAACACTACTTGATACTTCCGTAAGAAGTCCCTAACTTGATCCTGCTCTGCAGCCGGCAGAACGGATAAGTCGAGAGACTCAATCTGGTTAAGCGAAGGAGGCTCCCCCCCTGCACTATGGGACTGAACTGTGGCGACCGTGGCCTTAACTTCAACGACCCCCTGTGGCAAGTTAACCAAATAGACCTCCTTCACACTCCCCACCACTGTGGTAGGGCGGAGCACCACATCAACTGCCCCAACATTTACCACGGGCACATATGCAGTACCTCGACTTACCGGTACCAAGGCCGGTGAAGCCAAAAGCCCAGCAGGAAGGCCCGACTCGGGGGGCTCAAACAACACAGTCCTCAAATTGGCCCTCAAATTGGTCCGAGCAGGTTGTAGCAACCCACTTAATGGTGCCCCCAGGAATGCGTCGTGCTCTACGCCCACGCATCCGCACCCCGCCTACTCGGTTAGAGTGCTCTTTTTCACTCACGTGCTGACAGTGCTGAAAAGCCCTCAGTACACCTGGAAGTCGCATAACCACAGGGAGATCAAAAAGTGCTGCGCCGTGTTGGCCAAAGAGCTCCCGGTAACACCGGCTAAGTACATTCATCCCCAACACTCCGGGGATGCCTGCACTCAGCCCACCAGGAGGATCCCTAACCACCAGGACACCACACCCCGCAACCAACCTGCCACACATTTCTACATCCAGCTCCAAATAACCGAGGTACGGGATCTCCAGCCCATTAGCCGCTCGAAGCTGCAACCACTGACAGCCCTGTAACCGGTCCCGCCCCCAAGGCTCAAAATGTTGACGAAAGAAACTTTCTACAATAGTTGACACCATTGACCCGGTGTCGACTAAACAGGGTACTAACACTCCTCCTATAGAGACAGTCAAATGTGGACATGAAGAAATCAAGCGAGAGAAGGGACCACATGCATCTGTGAGATGGGAGTCAACTACCTCCCCACCAAGGTCGTGACTCTGCGACCTGGCGGGAGCTAGTTTTCCGCCGGATGAGGAGAGCGCGGTTGCCCATGTGTAAGAGTAGACGGACCCGCTACAGGCTCGAGAGGGCGTGGGGGGGCCCGACCCCCATCGCACTCTCGAGCGTAATGACCCGGGCGCTGACACCGTCTACATATAACTGGACCCGGACGCGATGATCGACCATGCACGTACGGGGTTTGGAGACGAGCAATGGTCTGTGTGAGCTGGGTTAATTGTTGTTGTTGCTGTCGGAACATTTCGCGCAGCTCGCTCATCTCAGACTGTGGTGGGGGGTTTTGCCTATCAGCAGAGGTAGCCCCACGTACCCCATACTGAAGGCCATAGGCTACTGGGACGGACTGGCTACGCGCCCTTACACCCCCCGGCATCCCCTCATGTTCCCACCTAATTGCTTCTCCCCGAACTTCTAATAGCGTAGCAGTAGGCCCGCGACGGACTAATTGTTTAAGCTCACGCCGCAGAGTATTATCGGATACATGCTCCACAAATTGATCCCGCAATACAATCTCAGAATTCGCGACGGCGTTGGGTGCTTGGTTTTTAACCCTCTCTAAAAGAGCCATAAGCGCAAGGGAGAATTCTAACAGTGTCTCACCCTCCTGTTGCTTCCTTGAAAAGAAAGCCTCTTGTTATGCAACATACGACTGTGAACACCCATAAAGTTCTTGTAATGCTTTGATAATTTTATCAGGATCTCCGCGCTCTGCCTCAGGGCGATACCGAATCTCTTCTCGGGCCTCCCCCTCTAGGTGGTCGAATACAAAGAAAGCTTGTTCAGCGATCCCCATATATCGCGCCCTCATGCAAGCCCGTACCTCTTCGACCCATTCGTCGATACTCATACCGGATTTACCGCTAAATTTTGGGCACCGACGCTCTCGAGGCACAAAAACTAGTCGTTCCGGTGCACTAGCACCAGAAGATTGGGGCCCTACAGGTGAAGCAGTCGAAGTACCAGCCACAGGCGCCTGTAGCTGCTGCATCCTGGCATTATCAGCCTTTAACTGGGCTACCAACTCCCGCAACTCCTGTAATTCTTCCTCCATTTCGGATGAAATTTAAATAAACTTACCACCCCGGAGACGAGCCACCTGTCCTTACACCAAGCTGCTGTTCTGTTTCCAAAATAATATAAGAAAAACATAAAGACAATACAAACACAACAAAAACCTATTATCTCTGACCCAATCTGGTGATAACCCTGCCGACTATACGCCAAAATGTGGCAAAGTGGTGCGGGAGCAGCAGCGCTATTTTATATAACATTGGGCGGAACAATAATTTATACTCACGCTCAATTCAATTTATTATTTCCGACTACGCCACTTGGGGAATTTCGCCCCAAGAAATTAATATACCACCTAAGCTAAGGCACGCACAGGTCCTAACCACAGTTGGAGTCAGAGACATAGGCATAGGTAATTGGAAAACATATGTATTTTTATTAATGGTTAAAAAGCAGTTATTTTCGATAAAAGGTGTTGACCAGCAATCACTCTTCAATTTACTAGGGTCCAGAGTGGGCGGCAGGGAAACCTGGGCATACCCAAGGGCAGTCTCGAGGTATCACCTCTATGAAGAGTACTCTACTCAGTGCACACCCATCAGCACAGCACAGCACACACTCCACGACTCATGTCAGAGAAGACCACGACACACAGTGAAGACACTACCACCTAATTGCTCTCGTCTGCCCCCGGGTGCCCAGGCCTTGCCAACAAACAAAAGGAAAAAAAAGACATTAAAGAACAGTATTATACAAAACAAAATAACAACAAAAATAAAGAAAATTATTAAACAATTCCAGGGCGGAACCAACTCCTTGGTCCCGACCTGAACGTCGCCAATCAAAAACCAAAAGTAACAACAAATCACATAAAGTCAACAGTACAATTCAACCACAAAAATATATACCTAAATTCACTAGTATGACAATTTGGTTGAAGCAAAACACAACTTCAAAAATACTCAGTCTCGAATAGTTAAGAAAATAAACCAGAAAAAGAAAACACAGACTCAAAACATATCAGACAGAGTCATCCTTCGCTGGAAACCGTTCACTTGAAATGGTTCACTTGAATGGCTCACTTAGAACGATTCACTTGAAATGGTTCACTTGAATGGCTCACTCAGGACGGTTCGCTTGAAATGGTTCACCTGAATGGCTCACTTAGAACGATTCACTTGAAATGGTTCACCTGAATGGCTCACTTAGGACGGTACACTTGAACGGCTCACTCAAGACGGTTCGCTTGAAATGGTTCACTTGAACGGTACGCTCGAGACGACTCACTCACAACAAAACAGCACACACAAGAAAAACCCAAACAGAACAGCAGTTGATGAGGCACAGCGTGAACAAAGTCTCATGACGAAACACAGGGCAGATAATACTCATTCAGAAGGTCGGTATCGTCCTTATCGCATGCAACCAAGCACGCTGTCCCAGAATCACCATCCCCAGACTATGCGATAGATGGAGGCGAATGTATCCGACAAGCTCGTTGGCATGCAGCGCCGATAAACCGTACACCGTCTCAATTGTCCACATTCAACTCTCCAAACAAGCCCATAGACCCGCCAACAGCACCGCCAGTGGATAAACAGCTTCGGCAAATTTTACAAACAGCACATTACGCTGAACTCAGCAGAAAGCAGCAGGGCGCACAGATGACGTCACAACCCCGGATAATGACGCACCCCAAGGAACTGGTAGCTCATGCTCTTATACGCACCGGAACTCTGGCCATTGGCCAAACACTAAATGATGACGTAGGAGGTAGGAGGGGTAATAACCCTTCCTGCTACATATATATACCAGCCACAGGCTGGTATATATATATATATATATAAAATGAGTATTTGCATAAAAAAACTTGTTGTGATATATATATATAAATTTAAATATATACATATATATATGTGTGTATCACAACATGTTTTTTTTATGTGGAAATACTCATTTTATTTTGGACGTGTTGCTTATTGAGAATGTATTGGGGGAATAGTAATTGGGGACATCTAGATGATGTAATTTTCTCTCGATCATCGTGGTTCACACACAACGTCACTGTAATGTGTCAGTAATAACAATATTATCACTTGGTCTAACGTTATACTGCACATAACGCTGCCTTTAAGTCTGGGATGGCGAACCCTAGACACATGTTATGCGCCATTAAAAAAGTAGCACAGGAAATAGGAACAACGTGAATCTGTATTTATTTATCCTAAGCATTTATAAGAAAATGGGAATCACTCACTATATTAGGGTACACTTTTTAAATCTTATATCAACATAACACTACATAATTAACATTTTCTGTTGTTCTCCCTGCAGATCCTGTCAAACATATCACCTGTCGAACCTATCTGAACCTGATTTTTTTAAAACCCAAAGGCACTTTTAAGAGCCAACCTCTATCTCTATTATATCTATATCTATTATTTTCTATATCTTACATCCTCTCTGTTCTCTCACTATCTATATTTCTGTCCATCTCTTCAATCTTTATCTATCTCAGTCTTTATCTATTGCTCTTTCTTTCCTCCCTGTCTGTCTTTGTCTACTTGTCTGTCTTACCCATCTTTGTCAGTCTGTCTGTTTGTATCTGACTGTCTGTCTGTTTGTCTGTATCTGACTGTCTGTCTGTATCTGACTGTCTGTCTGTATCTGACCGTCTGTCTGTATCTGACTGTCTGTCTGTATCTGACTGTCTGTCTGTCTGTATCTGACTGTCTGTCTGTATCTGACCGTCTGTCTGTATCTGACTGTCTGTCTGTCTGTCTGTATCTGACCATCTGTCTGTATCTGACTGTCTGTCTGTCTGTCTGTATCTGACTGTCTGTCTGTATCTGACCGTCTGTCTGTATCTGACTGTCTGTCTGTCTGTCTGTCTGTATCTGACCATCTGTCTGTATCTGACTGTCTGTCTGTCTGTATCTGACTGTCTGTCTGTCTGTATCTGACTGTGTGTTATAATGCCAGGGGGGTCTACAAAAAAGATCTGCCCCTTTTGTCAGGGGATTTTATTTTGCGCTCAAAAGATCTGCTCACATTGTAAAAAGGAGCAGCCTCTGAAGCAGCGCCTCAAGAAGAAGCTTCAGAGGTTTGATGAGAAGCGAGAGGAATGGGTGGTTGGATGAAGGATGAAGCCAATATCATGGTACGTCCAATTTCATACATGACAGTAAACTGTCCAGATCATCTAGGAAGTACATTCAGTGGTACCATTTGTTATTAAGTGAGCATTGCCAGCACAAGGTCAGAAAGGCGTTTTTTTTTTTTTTTGGCCAATATAGATAAAGTTGAATCTTTTTTTTCCAATGATACTTTGTCCTCCCTGTGTCATCAGAATAAATTTAAAAGTATAATTTAACAATCAACTTTCAAGGCACACGTAATTGTGATTTGTATTTTTTATTTTAGTGGTGGTAATACAACCATAAAGTTATCACATCTTCACCGTAATACATCACATACCTAAATGATCTACCAGAGCAAAATTTGAACAAACGGCAAATGTAATTGAAACTCAGGAATTCTTGAATTCATAACATATACAGGCATGCATTATGACAGAATTACAGGTGCAATTTAATAATCAAACTCTCTTATCGAGTGGATGAGAAATAACACATGAACTGCATTCATACTGTACTACTCAAAGCACTTTAAAATGTGAATGCGTCAACTGTAAATATGTGCAGCATTCACCCATTTGGTCAGGTAATCACTAAGGTTCTGCCTTTATTTTCAATAAATCTTTAGATTGTCATTGTCCAGTTGCACAATGGTTACATAATCTTATCAATGTAGGTGCAAAACCCGAGTTACTAATGTTACAAAAATAAATATTTATATAACGTTATATAAAGGGTACCCTCATGGTGTCAGATGCATCTTTTTACTGTTTTTCTATATAGAGTTGTTTTTTGCTTCTAATGTATGAGCCTTTCCTGTTTGCACATAAAGCTAAACTCACCATTAGGTTAAAAATCCTGAATGGCAGTAACCTGGATGCTGTCATTAATAATGTTATATATTTTTTAATTAATATTCTTAGTTATTTTTTATGTTGTTTTTCTATTACTTTAAACAGCAAACACACAATTTTGTCATTGAAGCTTGAGAAACTCCATGCCATTGGCTACAAACCAGTTCTGCTACTAGGAAAGGAGAACAAAAAAAAAGAAATTAAGTGCGAAATATTAACACCTCGCTGCACACTCTCCACCTTTGCCCAGGACTCCCTACAGAAGATAGGTTCATTTTATGAATACCTTTGTGAAGGTGAGATGCATGCATGCACTGTATCTGAAAGTCACAGTTCACAACTTGTGTTGAGTACGCAAAATATTTTATCAATGTTTAAATCTTAAAGGAATGGCTCACCCCTACAACTTAAATTCAGTCATTCTTTTTTTCTGCTGCTGAATGCTTGTATGATCATAGTCTACTCTATGTGACGTCTCTACCAACACATTTAATGTAGACGCAAATGGGTAGAAAAACATAAAAATTCACACCTGGCAATTGATTATGGGAATGGAAGTAAACTGTTTCAAAACAGTAGTTTCCTGCAACTGCAGATGTAGACATGTAGATTCTTAGTGTATTGAGCCCTGTTTGTATTAATAGCGTGCAGCACACTGGCCTACAATGGGATTTGGCACCCAGAGTTAAGTGCATTCAAGCATATACTGTCAACTTTAGAATTATGTTTGGTATGTTTTTGTAGGAGCCATATTTCATTTCTGTTTTCTGCCCAAATACAACCATATTTTTAATGTTTAAAGCACACTGACCACAGCAATTTTTGTAGTGACATAGGCCTACTAATTGAACACATTACATTTGCAAAGACCCGTTTTGGTCACTGGGTCAATGAATCAAATGATAATGAATCTATATATACTCATTGAAAAAAATCGAGGACAGTGCTAAAATGTAGATCATTAACAGAAATAACACAAAGAAAAAGAAAACCATCAAAATTTTGCTGGATACACCACAAACTTACACTGCTACTAACTTTGAGGTATAAAGCCCAAAGTTTTTTAGCGCACACAGTCTAGTCTTAACTGAATAGTTTGACCCAGACTGTAAACAAACATTATACTTATCATTTTTTTAATAGATATTATGAGCACTCTGGGTTTAAAGATATATTGTATTGGTTATCGTCATAGAAAATCAATCAAATATATTACAGATATCTAATACATCCAGTAGACTCTCAATAGTCCTGTTACCAAACTGTTACCATAGCTTGGTAACTATGAAACTCAATGCAACTCATTAGTCAAGCAGATTCTCTAATAAGTAAATTAATTACTTAAATAGAATTTAAAGGGGACCTATTATGCTAATTTCCTGTTCTACAGTGGTATGAAAAAGTTTGGGCACCCCTGTAAATTTTCATGATTTTCTTTTATAAATCATTGGTTGTCTGGATAAGAAATTTCAAGTTGGTGAGTTCTGAGTGGATATATGACTGGACTGTAATCTTATATCCCACAGGTGGACCAAGGCATATGCCTGAAAGGAAAAGGCCACAAAAGAGTAAGTGCATGTAAATGGAAGCTCTAGCGTTAAGTTCTGCCAGGAAGACTCAATCGCTACGTCACTTATTACCTTCTCATCTATCCAATCGTGTCTAAGACTTGTGGTATAAAAGACCAGTACTTACACATGTTTGAGTTCACAGATGCTGACGCTTTCACGCAGATTCAGCGTTAAACTCAGTAGTAGAACCAAACCATGTCTCTGGACACGCAATCAATTTGTGATTATTCCGATTCAGAGGATTTCGTTCAGCCATCTCCTTCTGCTTCACGTCGCAGTACCCGTATTCAATGCCGCACCTCTTTATGGGCGAGTTGGTCTTCCGAACTCATCCTAAACGCTCTCGAGGACGCCGGCATCCCTGTTAGCGAAGGAATTTCAAGAGAAGATCTTCTGCTCTTAGCCCAGAGTGCTCTGGGCAATCCACCTGCATCTACTCCTCATCTAGATGCCGCTGTGACCACCGCCCAGCCGAAAAAAGCCAGTGGTAAAAGATCAGCAAAATCCACATCTCGCTCAGCTAAACGCCCAGCTCTACCGGCACAAGAGATATCTCCTCCGCATTCAGCTGTCTCTCTCGATACTAATCAGCTGCTTCTTTCTGCTGTTCACGATTTATCCCAAACGGTTAAAGGGTTACAGTCTAAGATGTCGGTTTTCGAAAATTCTTTTGGCATCCCTGACCACAGCCCAGATCCCATTACAACCCGGCCTTTATTTTCCGGTAGCATCGCAACAAACATACCTTCTACATCGGCCTCTCTGCCCGCTCCTCTCCTCGGGATTCAGTCGTCATCTCAAAATGTCTCAGCTCCTCCGGCTTCTCCCAGCTTTAATCTCTCCTCATCTATACCAGCTCAAGCTTTTGGTAGGAGTTTCGTTCCTCCCGCTGCTGCTACAGTATCTCCACATCTCAGGTCAAATATTATCCAAGGTAAGGATATCAACTTGGCTTCCTTACTTCTCCCTTCGCCAGCTGCTGACAGAAAAATGGTGGACTGCGGTGACGTGGCAGTGCTCCTCAAAACTTCAGACCCGCGGTTGCAACGCAATTTATCGTTCGGAGAGTTCGTAATCGCCTTTAGCATTTACAGGGACACCCTATGCCAAGTTTTCCCAAATAGAAGGGAAGAGCTTGACCTTTATCTTTCGATGATGGCAGACTTTAACCAAAGGTACGGAGGCACTTTATTTTACGAGTACCATAAATCATTTTCTGCTAAATCCGCGTCTTGCATTTCACTCTACAATTCAAGACTTGACTGGTCGATCACTGACACTGAACTGCTAGTTCGTCACTTCGGCGGTCAAAGAAGTTTGTCGTGTTCTATCTGCAGCGCTCACGGACACTCAGCTGCTCTCTGCCCGAAAGCTTTTACCAACCTTGATTCGGACGCTGTCCGTGGTCCTGTAAACGTAAGACGCAGCTCTTACAGCAGAGGTCGCCCTGCTGATACATTTTATGACAATCCCATTTGCAATTTGTTTAACGAATCTGTTTGTTCATTGAATAATTGTCGTTTTGCTCATATTTGTAGCCTATGCAAGGACCCGCACCCAAGATCTGTCTGCCCACGGCGATACAAACCTCAAACCAAAAAGAAAGCCCCTTTTCAGAAAAAATTCTGAGAAAACATCCATCCACACCCATCAACATCCAAAACCTCTCTAGCTACCTTTCTTCTCACCCCGATCCATCATTCGTTGACTATCTCATCACTGGTTTGTCCCAAGGGTTTAGGGTAGGGATACTCTCACCTCTCACCGCATCCTTTTCAGCAAAAAACTTGCAATCAGCTATGAACGAGCCCGGCGTCGTCTTTACTCTGCTCGAGAAAGAAGTCAATAAAGGCTATGTTATCGGCCCATACGCCTCTCCTCCTTTTTTCCCTTTCAGGATTAACTCTATTGGCGTCGCTACCCGTAAATACTCCGGCAAAAAACGGCTCATTTTCGACATGTCTTCCCCTCATTCCAGCATAATACCAAGCGTTAACGAATGCATTCCGCTAGAACCATTCTCCCTCCACTACGCTTCGGTGGACAACGCCATACAGTTAATCAAGCTAGCTGGTCATGGCGCTTGGCTGGCTAAAGCAGACATAACAGACGCTTTTAAAATCATGCCAATACACCCTGCTGACTGGCCACTCTTCGGCGTTAAATGGGATTCTAAGTTCTATTTTGCAGTAAGGCTTACTTTTGGGTGTAGGAGCAGCCCTCATATCTTCAACAGTCTCTCGGAAGCTTTGTGTTGGATCCTGCTGAACGTCTGTAAACTCCCGTTCGTTTTGCATCTACTCTATGATTTCTTGCTAATCGATTTCCCCTCTCCACGTTCTTCCATTCTTGATATCTTAAAGCAGGTTTTCAGCGACATCGGTGTTCCCCTCTCTTCAGAGAAAACTCTGGGCCCCTCCACTATCCTAGAATTTTTAGGTATCTCCCTCGATACGGTTAAAATGCAAGCCTCTCTTCCCCCAGAAAAGCTCATAAGAATCAGATCCTTTTTGGAAAAATTTTCTTCTCTACATGCCGTTTCGAAGCGCGATTTATTGTCCCTTCTGGGCCATCTAAATTTCGCTATGAGCATCATCCCGCAAGGCAGGGCTTTCATATCGCGTCTTCTAACAGCGGCTCATTCCGTGCCTGAACTCAGTAATCCGGTCCAGTTAGACGAGGGCTGCCGATCTGACATCACATTTTGGTCTCGCTTACTAAACGATTGGAACGGCATTTCCTTTTTCTATAACGAGGCTTTCGAATCGTCCGCAGATTTACATCTATTCACCGATGCGGCTCCGTCTGTCGGGTTCGGGGGATATTTTCAAGGACACTGGTTCGCAGAGAGATGGCCGGACGATTTCCCCAAATCAACATCCAATCCTCTCTCTTCAGCGCTATACGAACTATATCCCCTAGTTGTAGCTAGCGTAATCTGGGGTCCCGAGTGGTCTAGGAAACGAATTCTCATGTTTTGTGATAATGAAGCTACTGTAGCTATCATTAATAAAGGCAGATCATCTTGCCCGATGATCATGCCTTTTTTGCGTCGGCTAATCTGGCAATCTGTCATTTACAACTTTATCATCAAAGCTGCTCACATTCCTGGCCACTTCAATGTTGTCGCTGACGCTCTCTCTCGCTTTCGTTTTCAGACCTTCAGACGGCTCTGCCCCGCAGCCAACAAGGATCCAACACCATGCCCTTCCATGCTCGCCACAACGCTATTTTAGAAGACTGGCTCTGCTCAGCTAGACTCTACATATCTAAAGGCGTTGCTCCATCCACTCTCAAAGCTTATGCTTCCGCCTGGTATTCGTTTTCCACGTTTTGTTTCGCCTTCCAACTTCCTCTCTTTCCTATTTTGATTTCGACCGTTTGCTCCTTTCTCGTGTTCAATTTCGAAAAACGTAATTTAAAAATCTCTTCTATTCGTAAACTCCTCGCAGGCGTTCAATTCTACGCCAAATATTTCAATCCCGATTCTCCCAGCCTTTTCACCGCCACTCCTATTCGCCTTATGCTCAAAGGCTTAGCCAAAACGTCTACCGTGTCCTCCGACAAAAGGCTGCCTTTGACGTTACCTTTAATCCATAGGTTAATAGTTTCAGTTCGCAACGGCCTGTTTTCCACTTACATTAACACTCTGCTAGAAGCAGTTTTTCTAACAGCTTTTTACGGGTTCATGCGTCCAGGAGAATTTACTTCACCAACCAATACATTCGATCCAGCCCGCGGTCTTTCCTTTTCAGATTTATTTTTTTTCCCTAATTTTTTCACACTCTTTCTTAAACATTCTAAGAACGACTACAAAGGTTCAGGAGTTACTTTAACGATCTCTAAAACCAGTAGCGAATTTTGCCCCTTCTCTTCTATGGCTAAATTCCTTAAAATCCGTCCCAGTCATTCCGGTATCTCTCCCCTCTTCATTCTACCCAACGGAGCACCTCTCTCTCAAACCGGTTCAGGTCCTACCTCAATTCTGTTCTCAAAAGCTGCAGCTTATCCCCCTCTCAGTTCACTGGACATTCCTTCAGGATTGGAGCCGCTACTACAGCAGCCGAGCGTGGCATCTCTCCAGCTGCTATTAAAATCCTGGGCAGGTGGTCCTCCTCGGCATTTGAATCCTACATAAGACCAGATCCAAAATCTATTCTTGAAGCTCAGCAAGCTCTCCAGTCATGATCTAGGTAAATTCCTATTTATCTACTGGTGGTGGTGTTTTTGCCAAAGCGGCGGCACGGTTATGATAGTATGGTTTAGCTACTAAACCAAGATGGCTTGTGGGCTAAGTGTCTGCTTTAACGGCGTTTCACACTATAGTTCTAGACGGCCCGCGGCCATGTGTCCCATCTAGATGGCCGTGGCCATGTGTCCTATCAAAAGATGGCCTGTGGCCCATGTGTCCTATCAAAAGATGGCCTGTGGCCCATGTGTCCTATCAAAAGATGGCCTGTGGCCCATGTGTCCTATCAAAAGATGGCCTGTGGCCCATGTGTCCTATCAAAAGATGGCCTGTGGCCCATGTGTCCTATCAAAAGACGGCCTGTGGCCCATGTGTCCTATCAAAAGATGGCCTGTGGCCATGTGTCCTATCAAAAGATAGCCCGTGGCCATGTGACTCTTCAAAGATGGCTATATAAAAAAAAAAAAAGAAAAAAAGAAAAAAAAAGAAAAAAAAAAAAGAAAACACACTAATTCTAATTTCTTTTCTATTTTAGGATCTCCAGGATTCACGACCGGTGGGTTTACTTCCTCTACCGTTCTTTGGGGGTGGGCTCCGTCCCGGCGGATTATTATTCCACCTATTTTGGGGGTCGGCTGCGCCCCTGCCTTCGTCTTCAGGCAGGAAATGCAGAGTCCGGACCCTCGGATTGCGAGCTATGGACGGGGCCTACGCCAAAGAACTTTATTGCTTGCTGGGCTATCAATAAATGTATTTATTGTTACAATATTTATTCTCCCGAGTCTTTCTGGTAGAAATGGAAGCTCTAGCGTTAAGTTCTGCCAGGAAGACTCAATCGCTACGTCACTTATTACCTTCTCATCTATCCAATCGTGTCTAAGACTTGTGGTATAAAAGACCAGTACTTACACATGTTTGAGTTCACAGATGCTGACGCTTTCACGCACCTCCATCCTCCCCACCACCACCAGGATGGTCCCTTCCCCTCCATCCTCCATCCTCCCCACCACCACCAGGATGGCCCCTTCCTATACCTCACGGGGGGTCGGCTGCGCCCCTGCCTTCGTCTTCAGGCAGGAAATGCAGAGTCCGGACCCTCGGATTGCGAGCTATGGACGGGGCCTACGCCAAAGAACTTTATTGCTTGCTGGGCTATCAATAAATGTATTTATTGTTACAGTATTTATTCTCCCGAGTCTTTCTGGTAGAAATGCAATGATTCATACTTTGCTAAACATTGCAAATTAACCCCTGTTAATTCGCTTTAGTTCAATTGCTTATTTTTTTAACTACTACAACAGACAATTTCCGGTAGTCGCAATTTTATTTATTTAATTAATTATTTAGAAAAACGCTTTTATCCAAAGTGGTGACCAGTCCAGCTAGTCCAGCATAGCACATGTAACCATGATTATTTATAAAAGATATAGAATGATTAGGATTATTGAGATTATTACAATTGACAAGCTATAAAATCCAACAGGCTTAATTAGTCAAATTTGACCAAAATGCATTGCCAAGTTGTAGAAGTAGCAGCAGTGGTGTGTTCTTAGTTGCGAGCTGTGGCTTAGCAGTAGTATGGTTATTCAAGCAAGCATACCACATTGGAACCGAGAGTAATTTGCTTCCATGATACATGTTTTGATTAGTGATAAACATCACTTGTCTTCCTTGCAAGTCTTGTCACTACTTAAGTCTTCATAGTTGTGTTTATTTTGTTTCTATTCTATCTAAGAAATATTTGAAATGTGTTTTTGATGTTCACAGATTGCTCCTACCACACTCGCCTAGAGGCTTTCCCCATCAGGAGTGTAGTAAGAGAAAGAGTGAGAAAGGTTAGACAGTCATAAAGGAACTGCAGAGTGTCGGCAGTATACAGAGTGTAATATAGGATTTAGAAACTTCTGTGTGTTTTGGCAAATACATATTATACATACCATAATTGTTAGGTAGATACTTTTTATGTGTTCAGTCTTTTTGAATTACAGTTTATGAAGGAGTGTCTTCTGAAAATCAATGAAACTCAATGCCTATAATCAGACATAATAGCCTTATGCTAAGAATGGAGTTTATTTTTTTGTCTTTTCTTACATTAGGGCAAAGCAGAAATGCTGGTTGACTGGGAGCCCTGTCCAGTATGGTATGTATTATTCTGTTCTTCTGCGTTATGAATTAATGCATACATTATTTATTTACTTAAACTTTATTTATTTTTTGCTACAATTTTTGTATTAATCTGTCCTGTTTTAGATTAAACAAGCCTTTTAAACAAGTGTAAAGCACACATCATTACCGAACATGTCTTTTATAAGTATAACAGTTTAATTTTCCATCTATGTAGGACCACCACCATTAATGCATGCATGAAGGAGGTGGTCCTTCATAGACGGAAAATGAAACTTATACTTATATTCATACCTGCAAACTAGTCGCTTTTCGGCGAAATTCGCCGTTTTGAATAAAAATATGTCATTAATGGGAATCGTGTAGATCCGATGAGGTTTTTTTTCCAGGTGGTGGGGGGGTTAACTTCGGTAAACTTCACAATAATAATTGGGAATGTGCTAATTAGACTGGAGTGAGAGCATAGACGTCTTTCGAGCTGTTGTGATCTTTTTGGCGCTCTGATGATGCAGTCACTCAGATCGCTGTGAATCGATCACCTGTTCCGCTTTACAGCACGACAAAAATCATGAATGAACTCAGGGCTCGACATTAACGCTTGTCCGGGACAAGTGAAAGATCATTTTACTTGCCCGACCGGACAAGTTACTTAATTTTAGAGACAAAAATTAACCAGGGAAGCATCGAAACGCAACAATGAATGTAATTTTATTACATTCAATGTAAACAGCGATTGATAATGGGTTGTGTGTATTTCTGGTAACAACGTCGCGTTGAGGCTCTTTGTTAGAGATACATTCGTGGAGAAATCAAAACAACTGAGTGGAACAGCACAGAAAACTCACAGAAGAAATGTACTGAGGTAAAAATGTAAATAGTTGTGTTATGTTAAACTAAATCATATGTTATAAATAAAACAACTGGATATTAATTTGCTGAATATTATTATTACGATTGAAAATGTTACATTGAATTTATAGTTCAATAAACAAGTAGCGTAGTTAATAGCCTATTTATTATTAAGCTACTTACATTTTAGACACAAACAATATCAACTGTTTTTGTTCTATTTCACAGACGAAATTAATAGTTCCACAGGAAAGCAACAGCAGCGCGGTGTTTTGTTACTGAATGATTCAGCGTTTTGAACGAATCTTTTGTATGAATGACTCAATGACTCACTAATTAAGACGGTCCCTTGCCGCCACCTATTGGCGGTTTCGTTTCATGTTGAAGTATTGCATTTTTTTCCCTTCTGTTTTCAGTGGTGAGCAGTGAGCCCAGTCCTGGCAGCCAAAGAATTCACTCCAAAATAATGAAAATAAATAAAGTGTATATGTAGAACTCCATTTTGGTTTCAGGCTATTTATTAAATTGTTTCTGTGCTGCATTTGAAGTCGTATCTCATCTTTCTGTAGTAGTGAAAAGGGGAACATCTCCAAGAATATGACCTGGAGGTTAATCTCAAAAGGGAATGTACTAGAAATGTACTTAATCCAACTGAATTTTTTTTTCAGATGTTATTCAAAAGCATGTTTCATATCTCATGATTATAAATTGCACTGTTATTTTATTACAGTTGACGTGTAATTTGATTTCATGTTTTGTTTTCTCTGCTTTTCAAGTTCACTTAACCTCACAGTCTACTGTTAAGAAATACAGCCTTATGGCTTTTTTGACATGAAGCTAAAATATGAAGTTTAACCAATAAGACTGTCCTTCTTTATACTCGCACATTATATCATATCTTTTACATTGTCTCTCTCACTCTCTTCTACTCCAAACTCATCAGCTGACTGGGTGTTTTATGTCTTAAACCAAATGTATTTTCATCTCAACCCTCTTGAGCCAATCGTGTCATACAGTAGGTCCCTCCACTGTGGTCATCAGGAGAAGAGCTCCACATTCATCTAGATCTCAGCATTGCTACTCAACCCTTCACCACCACCAGTGTAGGCTCCTTTCATATCATGCATTTCTCTTAAAAGAATGATGTCTTGATGTGGTCCAATTGCCAAAGACTATATAGTTTCAATTTGTTATGCACCTTGTCAATAAATTTATTTGATCATTCTTTAAGCCTCTAGTGAGTAATTAAGCAATAAATAAGCATTTGGCATATTTTCACTTATATTTTTGTGAAAGAACACAAATACACTACAATAACACTTGCAAAAGATGATAATTTTTGTTTTTACTTTTCCATACATAAATTTAATTCAAAACAATATGAGGATGAAGTGGTTGAGACAAAATAAACAGACTACATTGAGCATATTTATATCTGAAATTTGTTTAACTTTACAAGTGGATACTTTTTTAATTAAAATTTAGGTTAGCATATATAATGTAATCAGGGCTCTCAAGTTTTATAAAAAAATTGGAGGTTACATTTGTTAGGGGAGGGGCCACACATATTTGAAACAGTGGCCCCAAGTTTTTACTTGCAGTTCAATTTTATCTGTTCTTGACAAACAAATTATAGCAATTGGTAAATCTGATAAACAGACCAATTCATCCAAATAAAATAAATGATTTTATCTTCTAGAACTAAACAGTGTTTGTCACTAGTTAAAAAGCCAAATATTGATTTATTAAGAAGGTCTTGATCTGGAGAGTAGCCTATTTCACACATTTTTTAATTCTTTAATATTATTATATTGTTTGTATACTTATTGCATCTAATGCTGACATATTTATAAGTGGCAGTTTATTACATTCATCAGTTGGTAAAACAAACATTTGCAGGCCATAATTAAATAAATAAACATACTAAGTAGTTCTTTGAAGGGTAGCATAACTCCCGTCGTCCGTCGACAATCTTGAATTCATGTCTACTGTAGCTTACCAGCTAAAAAAAGTCTTGGCGATTTTTTTTTTTCATCCTAATCATATATAAATATAGCACAATGTATGTTTCGGCTGTATAACGTATGCTTCATAATATAGAATAGTAAAGACAAATTTTTATAACATTATTCCTGGTCGGGAAACCAGAAGAACTGCAAGTATGGTGACTGATTTGTACACTTTGTAAGTTCAATGGCGCGTCTCTCGTGGGAATTGTAGTTTATACAGTTTTTTTCCCCAACTGCTTACACACAAAATCTTTCTTATGTCACACAATTTTTGAAACCTCTCACTCAAAGTGCAAAACTGCACACCACATCTCCAAAAACAATAAACTATTTCAGCCTTTGACTCAGTTTTTGACGCCCCTCCCCTCCCCTGCTTATAGTGTTTCAGCATTAGAGAAAAACTGTAACAGATACACATTACTTATTATGATAGATCTTGTTTAATTACAAACAAGGTTGATTGTTTGAAAATAAGTAAAAAGACATGCATTAAAGTAATTAATAATGCAGTTTGATGTTAAACAGAGTTTAAACTGTTAAACAGTTTATTTGTAAACAAGATTCCACAGTGTGATGTTTTTTATCAACTATAAAAATATAAAATATTGTTTTTCAATAAAGTATGAAAAAATAAAAACAAAATATTCATCTTTGGAAATACTTTATTTCTTGTCTTTCTCAACAATACCAGTGAAAATACACCAAATGCATATTTGTCAAAGCCATAAGGCTGTATTTAAAAACATTGGACTGTGAGGTTGTTCACTTGCAAAAAGTGTAAACTATTTCAGCCTTTGACTCAGTTTTTGACCCCCCTCGAGAAAAGTGTTCTCGTCGCTTGATAAACTTATAGTTGAGCCACTGTTGCGACATGGAATATTTAAACATTTTCTTTAATGACTTTCTGGGCCGTCAAGTGTCATTCCCTTAGGCAGCCTATGTAGCAGTCATGAACCTCTCAGATTTAATCATAAATATCTTCATTTGTGTTCCGAAGACGAACGAAGGCCTTACGGGGTTGGTACAGTATGGGGGTGAGTAATTAATGACTTAATTTTCATTTTTGGGTGAACTAACCCTTTAAGTTATTTCCACTCACACACCCAGTAATACATGCACACACACACACACACACACACACACACTTTTATGTATGTTCTGTTCATGTTTAAGTGCTGATGTTTATGTATGTGGCCTTGATGTTTTTTTTTTACCAGTCACCTGTAAATATTGGATTGCATAATAAAAAAAACAAACAAAAGAAAAAAAAACAGTACAAATGAACAAATACTATATGTAACTTATGTTTAGTTACTTTAAAGATTTGTTTATTTACCTTAATTACAGCACATTTATCTAATGTAAACAGTGTTGACAACAGTGAATTCTCCCACATAACAGCACACATTCATCACTTAGATGTCCATTTCATGTTGTGATGTGCTTATCTGCAATACTTATAGAATATTTACTTAGCCCCCAGCCGGTAACATGCCTTAATCGCCTCATCACCCAGAGAGCATGAGGCATCGAGAGGAACAAACTCCCAGGTGTAGCGGAACAGATCTCGGCTATCCAGGGCCAAGGCCGCGATCTGTCCAGCGAGCTCCCAGCTCATGATGTGGTCGGTTCTTCTGTCACGGTGTGGTGTGGGTTAAAGAAGACTCAAAGTCATAAGGCTCCAATACAAAATGTTACTAATAACAAAACAACAAACAGGTACAGGCAGGCAGACGGGCACACACAAAGGTAACATTCACAAGAACCGACCAGGGGTGCGTTTCCCGAAAGCATCGTTAGCCAACTATGGTCGCAAGTTCCGTCGTTACCAATAGAGTTCAATGGGAATTGCGATCATAGTTGGCTAACGATGCTTTCGGGAAACGCACCCCAGGACTGACTGAACAGAGGGAAACTAAATACAGATACAAATAAACACTAAGGAGGTGAGGACAGGTGACACAGATGATGATGACGATAAATAGGTGGGTAATGAGGGAGTGAGTTCAGGTGTGAAGACACGAGGGATTCTGGGAAGTGTAGTGAAGACGAAGACAGAATGGTGCAGACGATGACTGTGACACCCCATAAGTCATTGCGCTGGTGACGACAGCATTTTTATTTTTTTAAAAAGGGCGGCCGAGAGTTCGGTGGTGGACGGCAAATTCACATTTAAATGTAAGTATTATGTTTTCATTTACTCAAATAGCTAGAGAAACCAGAGTTAAAAGCCACAAGTTTTTCTTTCTTATTCATCTTAACTCATTCGTCACCATTGCGTGGCTTCATTTGTCATGTGGTTTGAGGCAAAACTTGTGCTAATATTAGTTTAATAATTATTTCAGGAAACAAGGAGCAGGCAGCTCAATTTATTCAATTGCGGTCTGAAAATGATTATTTCTTTACGGGGGCGAAAACTCCGCCAGCGTAAGACAACGACCTATTTGTAATATTTGCACTAGTCTATCTCACTTGTGTAGCCTATTATTAAAAAATATAAATGGCAATGGGGGTTCACTTTTATGTGTTTTTGTAGTGCTGTCATGCAAGCTATGTCTACAAAGGTTTTAACAAAATTTGAGTATCCAGAAATATGATTTCTGAAGTATTTTCTATTCATATCCTGATGTGTCATATTTTGTAATGTCAAGATTGCACTAATGTTAAGATTGCACTCCTGTCTTAATATTTTTCATTAGTGGTTCCCTTTTGTTTTGTTTTAGGAGAATTCTGGAGAAAATGGACCTGCTGGGGAAGGTGACTCCGATGCAGGACAAAAAAAAAAAAAAAAATATATATATATATATATATACATATATATAAAGCAAGAAAGTTTAATAGATCTTTGTTTAAATGTATTGTGTCATTGTTGTTGTTGTTAACAGGCATGCTTTATTTGCTCTACCTTAGGATTGCAAGTGTCCTGGCTGGGACAGGTGAGGGTGTGAGTGGGAAACCCACTGCTGAAACTTGGCCCTGGTTTGTCCTCATGGATGAGGTGTTGGGACAGAGCCACTCCACCAACCGCCCTGTCCTAATTGCCTCCATCCGTGAGGACACACCAGGTCCGAGTTCAGCAGTGTGGGACCAAGAAGAGGAGGAGCCAGCAGCATCAGCAGGAGCATCAGCAGGAGCATCAGCAGGAGCAGGAGCATCAGCAGGAGCATCAGCAGGAGCATCAGCACCAGCAGGAGCATCAGCAGGAGCATCAGCAGGAGCATCAGCAGGAGCATCAGCACCAGCAGGAGCATCAGCAGGAGCATCAGCAGGAGCATCAGCAGGAGCATCAGCACCAGCAGGAGCATCAGCAGGAGCATCAGCACCAGCAGGAGAATCAGCAGGAGCATCAGCAGGAGCATCAGCAGGAGCATCAGCAGGAGCATCAGCAGGAGCACCAGCAGGAGCACCAGCAGGAGCATCAGCAGGAGCATCAGCACCAGCAGGAGAATCAGCAGGAGCATCAGCAGGAGCATCAGCAGGAGCATCAGCAGGAGCATCAGCAGCACCATAAAGAAGGCGAGACAGAGAGGACGAGTTTTTGGACTTGATTAGAGAAGACGGACTGCAGAGGCGAAGAGTAGGAAGAGGATGGACAGGCTGTTTTCTCTTTTTGAAAGAATGATTGAGAATTTATTCATTTACATATATATATATATTCTTGTTTAACTTTTTTTCACTTCACATTTTTTTTAAAGGAAAAAACAATTCTGTACATTGTTTCTTTATTATTCATTATTTTATTATTTTATGCAACTTTAAATGTGTAAATAAAAGAGAATTCATGGCTCTGGACATTGTTTATTTTTGTAATGGTCTCTGAGTGTTTGCAAGGTTGATACATTTAACTTTATATACTTTTGTGTAGTTTAATGTAAAACAATGCGTAATGTTGCTGTCCTGTGAGGGAAAAAGTAGGCTACTTCACATTTGTACATGAAAACTTAACGAAGTATGAAGTTCCTTACATTCCACCCCTGGTTATTTTGAAAATGAAAGTAACAAAATGTAGGTCAATAGTCACAATATTAACAAATTGTTGCTAACAACAGTGACTGACAGCTGCCGTTGACGAGCGGGAGTAACATTGCACTGGACTTTTTTATATTCAACTGGTATTATTTTATTGAAAAGCTGTGTAAATATATTCACCATGGTCCATTTCTGTACATAATAAAAATAATACATGACTAGCCTACAAAATCGCATCAAGGTACCCTACGATATAAGTGAACATTTGAATATATATATATACACTGTATGTGTGTGCCTATGTATGTTTTCTTTTCTTTTGAAATCCAGCGACAGGAAGCAAACCACAGCTCGCAGGATATCAGCACCCCTGTCATAGAGGAGAGGACGGCTTGCACAGTTAGTGATGAACATATTCATGCTTGTGAAACCGGTCAGACTAAACAGCATAAGAGAGAAAAGAATCTCAACGGGCATAGGCCTGGAGTTAGATGGCCAAGAGCTTGTGAGAAAACTGCCTGGGACACGGTAAACACATATCTATGCTTTGCATTGGAAAGATTAACTGGTACAGTTGAAAAGAAGCTGGATAAATTTGGGGACATCATTTACGCATATGGAAGTGAGAGGTTTGGTGTGGAAAAAAAGGAAGGAAAAAGTACAGACTACTCCTGGAATGTCTAGACGGCAGCAGAAAATTGAAGGGTTAGTTAGAGAAAGGAGACAGCTGAGGAAGCAATGGAAAAGAGCAGAACAAAGTCAGAAGGAGGGACTCAATCTCTTACAAAGGGCCATAAAAGATAAGCTGGCAACATTACGCAGAGCTGAGCGTCTACGGAAACGCTACAAAAAGAAGGAACGTGCGAGGGCTAATTTCTATAAAGACCCATTCAAATTCGTAAAGAAGTTATTCAGCAGGGAGAAGAATGGCACTTTAAAAGCATCTAGGGTTGAGCTTGAGAGATATTTGGAGGAAACGCATACAGATGCAAAAAGGCATGAGTCTATGTCAATTCCATCAGACATACCACCTATCAACCCACCAGAATACCAAATGGAGGTCTGTGCACCTAAGTGGAAAGAGAAGGCTGTGAGAAAGGCAATGGCTTCATCATCTCCAGGGCCTAATGGAGGTCCGTACAGAGTGTACAAGAGTGCTTCAGGAGTTCTGCGAATTCTGTGGAAATTGATAAAAGTGGCATGGGAAAAACAGGTTGTACCTAGAGCATGGCGCAGAGCAGGTGGAGTCTTTATACCTAAAGAAAAAGATGCTACAAGCATCAGTCAGTTTCGTTCTATTTCACTATTAAACGTTGAAGGTAAGATTTTCTTCAGCATTATTGCCCAGAGATTGTCCACCTACCTATTAAAGAATGGCCACATTTAAAAGGTGGTGTGAACAGTTATATTTGAGTAGAAAAACAGATATTGGCAACATTCAGCCACACTAATGAACGTAGCATTAAATTTACATAGATTTTCTGGTGCCATTATAAATTGCAGAACCATATAAAAGTATTTACACAAAAAAGAAATGTAACGTAGGCATGACTTTCAGGTGTATCTATAAATGTGATAGAATTGTTTTATTACACGGATCACAATTAAATTGCCTTCATCCAGAGTGAGTGTGCAGATTCATTTTTATATTGCTCCTTTTTCTAAATCCATTGTCACACCGATGAATACAGCTGTGTCTTTCCAGAATGCGTTTGCAAATGATGTTTCAGGTCTCTATGATATGTGAAACTCTCTTCACACTGAAGACACTTGTAAGGCTTCTCTCCAGTGTGAAGTCTCATGTGAACCTCAAGGTTTCCTTTAAGTGTGAAACTCTTTCCACAGTGAGAGCAGGCGAACGGCTTTTCTCCAGTGTGACTTCTCACGTGAGTCTTAAGATTTCCTTTTAGTGTGAAGCTCTTCCCACACAGTTTGCAGGTGTAAGGCCTCTCTCCGGTGTGACCTTTCATGTGGATATCAAGGGATTCTTTATATGTAAAATTCATTCCGCACTGGGTGCAGGTGTAAGGCTTCTCTCCAGTGTGAATTCTCATGTGAGTCTTGAGGCTTACTTTATGAATGAAAGTCTTTCTACAGTGAGAGCACATAAAACGCTTCTCTCCAGTGTGACTTATCATGTGATATGTAAGATTTCCTTGTTGTGTGAAGCTCTTTCCACACAGTTGGCAGGTGAAAGGCTTCTCTCCAGTGTGAAGCAGCATGTGAGTCTTGAGACTTACTTTATGACAGAAACTCTTTCCACAGTGATGGCATGTGAAAGGCCTCTCTCCAGTGTGAATTCTCATGTGAGTCTTGAGGTATTTATTGAATCTGAAACGCCTTTCACACTGCTGGCATTTGAAAGGCTTCTCTCCGGAGTAAAATATTACATGCCTTTTAAGGCGCTTTATGTCTGGAAAACTCATTCCACACTGACATAAAAAAGAGTCCTCTTTTGATTGAATTCTCCTATGGTGATTAAGGGTTTCTGTCTTTTGAGTTTTTTTTTTTGCTGAACTCTTTTCAGTCTGCGAACAACTAAATGATTTTTCTCCAGTTATGAAATAGTGATTTTTTCCTTCCATTTCATTCAGTTCTTGACTCTCTACTTTCAGCAGCATCAGGTCTAAGGTGAAAAGAGAGAAATACAAGTTTACACCAGTGTAATGGCACAAAGCAACAGACATTTAGACAGTTAAAGCTGCAGTCCGTAACTTTTGGCGCTCTTAGCAGTTAATAAACAGAACTGCAGGAGTCTTGTGTAAAAAAATTGTAGCCGGAGCTACTTCTCTCTGTTTATGTCTATGACGAGTCACGCAGGTTCTAGGCTACTCCACAGCTGTACCAGTACCAGTCTAAAATAGTCAGCATATAAACACTTATTATAGGTGTATTGAAGTAAATCAGGATAAGACGAAAACATGGTTTGGAAAATGGATTCATGATGTACTCGCTTATTATATAATTTATGTACACACACAAAAAAAAAGTTACAGACTGCAGCTTTAAAGCAACAAACAAAATATATGCTAGATCCTATACCCACTAGGCTGCTGGAAGATGCGTTTCCTGTAATCGCAGAATCTCTTCTCAATATTGTTAACTTTTCACTTTCTGTAAGCCACTTCCCAATAAAGGTAGAGGACGACTGATCAATGTTATTGACGCAACTGCTCAATAGGGACTTTAAAGACATTGTATGAATTTCTCCTACAATATTACTTACCAAAGTATATCTTAACTAAAAATGAATGAATAGCTATGTAGTTTAATGCATAATAAACATTTACCTAAATAACGCTGACACACCAGTGAAACATAAAATACAGACCTGCAAACTCCTCAGAGTAAAAAAGGTGACCTTTGGGGGGGGGGGGGGCAGGTTGTGGTTGTACCACATGATTGTACCCTGCTAAATTTTTTTTGTGATTTTAATTTGCAAATTACACATTTCTGAGCGTGACTTAACAAAAATCTGCATACTTATCAAAAGTTTTTTTTTGCCAACCAGGAAGTTTGTATCTTACACATGCACTGTATCATAAGAAGTCAGGGCAGAGCACTCGGCTAACGATAAGCCTAACGTTACAGGGATATTCCACCATTTGGGGAATTAAGCTAATTTTCCACCTCCCCTCGAGTAAAACAATTGCTCTTATACCGTTTAGGAAACCATTCAGCCGATCTCCAGGTCTGGGAACACCACTTTTACCATAGCTTAACGTAATTCATAGTATGACAACAATACTACGGGTGGAACGGTACACAGAAGTCACGGTTCAGTTCAGACATCCCGGTTCGGTACGATTTCGGTAAAATTGAGTGAAAAGCAAAACAGAAATATAGAAGGCATTTTTATAAATGTCTTAAGCCTTGTATGTTTTAAATAAGTTTTATTAATAAAGGCATAGAACCAGTTTATATATAGTGCACTGATAATAGTTTTATATAATTAGTTTATTAATTAAACTAATAAAAAGATGAAAAAGACTTTGAGATATGTTTGGTAATTTTACCTGAATGAATTTAAAATTAATTTGGTATATTTCAGATCAATATTTGTTTTCCTTAATTTGAATTAACCCTAACTTTATTCTCATCAGAATTATCAATAATTGATTTAGTATAAAATAATAATACGACCAATACATTTGATTCTTTTTTAATCAATGTGTAACTTAAAAATAAAGAGATTAGTGCTCTGTTTTGAGGACAAGAAATGAAAACCAATGCGATATGATGAATGTCCAAAAGATGGAACTCTGTAACGGCCACCTAGTGTTAAGTAGTGTTCATGACATGCTGAAATGCCTTTAAGATGACTTCTTCTATGGCGGACGTTATTGTATGCGTGCTGTTCTTTTTTGAGCGCACACACTCAGTGTGAATGCTCGCGCAAAGAGGAAGATGGCCGCTCTATCGCTGGCTGTTGGTTTATTATAATGCGTTTACTTCCACTTTGATTTGTAGCGTTTTACAGAGTGTTTTCTTTAACCTGTTAACATCCGCTCTTTCGACATGTATGTGAAGAGTTCGATCGCGCCCTTGTCTCTGCTCACTGTCCTGTAGAGTTTAGCTCCAACCATAATCAAACGCACCAGAATAAGGCTTCTTAACAAGAATCAATGTCTTCATGAATACTAGAAAGCTACAGGCAGGTGGATTGAGTAGTTCACCTCGCCCTACCCTTTCAATGTATTGTTTACCTCTTTCTGACATGTTGACATTCTCAATCCACCGGTGCTTGGAAAACTTAAGCATGGGCTTGACATCCAGTTGAAGACATAAAATCTTTGTGACGATCATGGAACAGCCAATAAGGGATAGAGAGTCTGTTCAACTTCCAATACGATGGATTTTCATCAGTTTCTTAAAATAAGGAGCCAGCACAAAAGCAAATCTGGCAGCTGTCTTGCTGTCAGGGAACATAAACCTAAAAAAGCTGGCTTGTGTCTTCAGCAAGAATGGTAGAGATAGTGAGAATTGGCCACCTTTAACACCCACAGTACCTCTGAATGTGGGGCTTAATTTATGAACAAAGCAATCAAAATGGCTCCTTGTTTTATGGTGGATGAGAGGTAAAAGAGGTATAAAAATAACTGTGATCGGATTGGGAGCTGATTTGTGTACCTTTAGCATGGCTAGATAGTGCTGCCTCTCCCATGTTTGAAATGTTGAACTTTTACGACACATTCTACATTTTGCCATGCGTTGCAAGTGAAGTCAAACATTATTAAATGTGCAGATTTATTTTTTACAGCCATCTTTGATCATATTTACCAAGGGGGCAAATAATTCTGACCAGCACTGTACGTCCATCTTGCTTGCATATTGTAGCAGAGTTTGTGCTGAATACAATATAATAGACTCTAGCCATTAATATGTTATAAGCAGCAGAAATAAGCACAAATGTCAGGGCATGTCAGAACACCTCCAGGACCCAAAAAACACCTCAGACCAGTGCGGTCCAACCTAGTTATTGTTATCGGTAAAATTCACTACAGTCAATCGACCTCTAATATTAACCCTCTGGTCCCTAATGGTATTTTTGGGACCCTGAAGATGTTTTGACATGCCCTGCCTTTTTTCAGTTGCTTAAAAACATATTAAAGGTGCTCAAAGCGATGCTGGGTGACGTCACTTCTTGTTGACGTTCAAAGTTTTGTCAAACAAAACGGAGGCTAGCTAGACCTTCCCTCCTCCTCATCCCGTCCCCTCCCCCTGTAGTTTTACTGATACTTCTTTCAAGGTGTAATGTCGCCAAGTTAGATAAATGCTTTCATATAATGAAAAAAAAAAATTGGAAACATTACCAGAAAAACACGATAAAACGTTTCACCACCTGAGGTTATAACTTTAGCTCCCATACCAGGACGCAATAATAGCAAGATAACGTTAGCTTCAAATTTAGTCAAAGTTGTAAATAGGCTATGAATGAACATTCAATTTCATAATAAATAGTTGGTGAAAACTATCATTCACACAAACTGTCGCCCTACTGTGAGTTTGCTCGATTATTTACAATAGAGATCGATCGCTAGCTGCTAGAAACCTATATGTTGTATTCACCAAAGTTAGCGCTGACTGCATTGTTCTAGCTAATTATATCCTTGTGTTTGTTAGGCGAACATGAAAGTCCATTTAGAAAAACCAAACTGGATTTACCCTGTCCAGCAGAAACAGAGCTAACGTTCCCTGAATGTCGGATTGGAAGCCCTTCTGCCGGCGGAGTTCTCACCACCTTTCAAAGGCTTTTCCAGTGTAAATTCGGGCATGCGTTCCTTCTCCTTTTCCCTCTTCTTTGAATTTTTGCAATCCGTTCATCAGAACGTCGTCTCTTTGGTCGTGTGTCGGCCATATCAAACTAAAAGAGTTAAAATTATAACTTTCCTCTTCATGCTTCTCTCCTCCACACCCCCCATGTACGCTCACAAACCCCCCCCCAGGCTGGAACAGTTTGTTTTGTTTCGTGGAGCGGGTCGCCGCAGTTTGTTTTTGTTGCTTTTTGTGGAGCCTGGGCTGTATACAGAGACCGCATTTTTTTACAGTGTATTCAGGGGACAGGTAGCTAGCGGATAGTGAGGAGATATTTGCTGTATGTGACAACAAATGTTTTGGCCTAAAAAACGCGTGACATCCCTTAGAGCACCTTTAATGGCTAAAGTCTGATTACACTGTATTCAGCACAAACAGGGCTACAGTAATATGTGAGCAACATGTACATAAAAGTTTGTAGTTTTGAGAAAATAACGTTTATGCGTGGGTTTTAAAAAACTCAAATTTTAAGTCACTGAAGTAAGGCCATCTAACACATTAGTAAACATTTGTTCACAAGGCTTTTTAAAACTGGATCTTGTTGCCTAGAGTTTTTTCTTCAAAACAATCTAAAAATCATCATGATCACTCCTTCATACAAAACAATATAGTCATTTCACTTCTGTAAGACACAAATGGCTGATATGTGAGGAGGCATGAACCATCATGAATAATGCTGTGATCCACACCTGAAGAGACAAAGACCCGCCCCTGGGAATATCAATGAGGAATGTGACATAGGGAACTATAGAGAATGAATGTGAGGAGATTTAATGATTGAATGTATTGTTTTGGCTTATTCACAAAATCAAGTTTAAGTTAAAAGAAGTAACCTGACTACACATTTTCTTTACACAGACTTTACTTAAAAACTTTAGACCTACACTGCCGTTCAAAGGTTTTAGATCTGTACGTTTTTTTTTAAAGAAGTCTCTTCTGCTCACCAAGACTGCATTTATTTGATCCAAAATAAAGCAAAAAGTGTTTATTTTTTAGAATTTAAAATAAATATTTTCTATTTAAATATATTTTAAAATGCAATTTATTCATGTGAGATTTAGTATCATATTTGGATATTGGAATAATAAATACATTTGAGATAGGCTACTTAATTTATTACTCCAATCTCCAAATATGATACTAAATCTCACAGAAGAAAAGGCTTTTATTTGTGACGTGCTGTCTTTGCATTTGAACATTGCACATTTTAAACAGGACACGCATTAGCTGAATAAACGTTAGCCAATACAAACTTATAGAAAATATTTGACAATGAATAGACAGGAGTCCTGTCACATGACCAATAATAGCAAAACGATTCACTTATTCTAAAAAGAATATCAAGTATAAGTTTAGACGAATCCGACATACACTCACCTAAAGGATTATTAGGAACACCTGTTCAATTTCTCATTAATGCAATTATCTAATCAACCAATCACATGGCAGTTGCTTCAATGCATATAGGGGTGTGTTCCTGGTCAAGACAATCCCCTGAACTCCAAACTGAATGTCAGAATGGGAAAGAAAGGTGATTTAAGCCATTTTGAGCGTGGCATGGTTGTTGGTGCCAGACGGGCCGGTCTGAGTATTTCACAATCTGCTCAGTTACTAGGTTTTTCACGCACAACCATTTCTAGGGTTTACAAAGAATGGTGTGAAAAGGGAAAAACATCCAGTATGCGGCAGTCCTGTGGGCGAAAATGCCTTGTTGATGCTAGAGGTCAGAGGAGAATGGGCCGACTGATTCAAGCTGATAGAAGAGCAACTTTGACTGAAATAACCACTCGTTACAACCGAGGTATGCAGCAAAGCATTTGTGAAGCCACAACACGCACAACCTTGAGGCGGATGGGCTACAACAGCAGAAGAACCCACCGGGGACCACTCATCTCCACTACAAATAGGAAAAAGAGGCTACAATTTGCAAGAGCTCACCAAAATTGGACAGTTGAAGACTGGAAAAATGTTGCCTGGTCTGATGAGTCTCGATTTCTGTTGAGACATTCAGATGGTAGAGTCAGAATTTGGCATAAACAGAATGAGAACATGCGTACAGGTTGGCAGGTCTACAGTCCCGCTCTTCTTCTGAGGAAAATGCGATCTCTTCGTCACTATCCAGGACGAGCTGAAGAGCTTCCTCACCTGTGTAGCGTGCCATCTTCCAAACGCGCAGGAAAGTGAATGAAACTTATGATGAAACTTAATGATTTTTAAGGCATTGTTGGGGGCGTTTACCATTCCGCATAGATCGCCTCAACACATTATCTTATAAATAGCGCGTTCTGCGCTTGGGTGTGATCACTTTAACGATAATTAGCGGAGACAGGAGAAACTGTGCATCTCTTTAGTTTCATACAGATTACATTGCAGGAGAATATTTGTTTTAAATGTGAATTGTTTTATTTAAAAGTAGACATTTCAAGCTTTCTTTAGACGTTTCATGTTTGTGTGATAAGTATTCGCTGAGTTTCAGTTCATTATTCAGACGTCTTTCAGAAAGTTTCTTGCGGAGACAGTGACAGCTGAAAGCGCACCCTGTTTATTTTCTTTATTTTACAAAAACACAAAGATTTGTTGTTATTGTGAGTGAACACAAATAAAAGAAGACCCTTTATAGTTTATAAAGATGTATAAAGACTTATATGTATGGCCAAAAATGACGGAGTATTTTAAGTTGTTTAGGCTGAGGGAAAACTTCGGGTTTAGAGGGTTAACTAAACTGGCTTTATGATGCTTCTAAAAAATGTGACATTTTAATTAAAGGGTGGAGATTTCTGTCCCTCCATTGACAGCTATACAACTAAAAACTTTGAGGCTTCAAAAAGTTCTAAAGAGATCGTAAAACTAATCTAATCTAATTTCCTGAAGAGACTTGATCGCTTTATAAGCTAAACAGATTTACTTTAGGCTTTTATTCATAATAAAAACATTCATCAACACACACGAGTTGTGGAAACAGAAGCTCAAGCATGTTTACTTGGCGAGCAAGAAATGAGGTTCATTATCGTGTTACGCAGCAGGTTTGAGCTTACGCAAGAACCAATGAGAACTGCAAGAACTTCTGTATTATTTTTCCCAATTAAATGTGTGACTTCATGTCATAATACGAATGTTCAATATGACAGTAGGATCTTCTCATGTTCACTTGAAGGCAGTGTTATTATTTGTCTGAACATGTGATTGTCAACATGTCTGTCCACATGAGGGACCCGCTCCATATCAAATAAAACCACTTTAATTCCACAGAAAATATGATTAATTTCTGTAGAGATGGACATTTTAATAAGGATCATATGGCTGAGTTCAGCTTTGAGAATGAAACCAACCTGTTTGTTCCTCAGTATCTTCTTGTTTCACACTGAATGTTTCTTCAATCTTCATGTCTTCACTCTCCTCTTTAATAAACGCCATCTTTGTTTGTTCCTCGGTATCTTCTTGTTTCACACTGCTAGCTTCTTCAGTCTTCATTTCTTCACTCTCCTCTTTAATAAACGCCATCTTTATCGTGGGTCACGTGAATCTCAGTCACTTCGCCAGGGGTTTTTCTGTGTTTAGACAATATTGTCATGATTAAGATGAGAATAATTAACAGAAAGAAAAATAAATCCAAACTAAATCTCTGGGTGTGTCTCAATCAGCTCCCTAGTTCAAACTACCATAGCTCCCTAATTACTACAAATAAAAAACATAAAAAAACATGGTTATTGTAGTTAAACCATGGTAATCACAAATTAACCATGGTTTTGCTACACTGTTATAGTTTAAACATGTTATTTGTGGTAAAACTGTGGTTATGAAAATGGTGATCAATCCAAAAAAAACATGGTTACTACACTTTTACTATACAGGGCTCCAGACTAACTTTTTTTTACTAGGAGCGCTGTAGCCCCTGACTGAACATTTTAGGAGCACAAGGAGAAAATTTAGGGGCACACCTTAAATCAGCTTGCAATGCAATTATTAAAATTTTCCCCAAAATAACTATAATACTGACACATTCTTTAATAATAAACAGACTTAACGTACAGATTTTACAATGTGCATTTGAGGGCAGCATCACCCTGAGTTCTACAAAAAATATCTGGAAGCACTGGGGCTGACAATACACCACTAAGCTTAATTTAGGGTGTAGATGAAATTAACTTTAATTATTATCATTCATAATGTCTTAATTAATTTAAAAAGCAAAAGGAGTGAAACAAATTATATTAGTGAGTGAGTGAAAATGGCCAATAAACATCCTACTGTTTACAATGGTAATTTTATTTTTTAATAGCCTAAGTGTTTAAATAAGAGTTTTCCTACATCTTAAAATGTTTAGTTGTAGGACAATCTTTGAAGCATGAACAAAAAATGTGTTGGTCATCACATTAAAAATAACATTTATATATGATATTATAGTTTTGAAGTGCTGGAAAAAGATGTGTAGTACTTGTAAGCGTTTGTCTATTTCTGTCACAATACTGTAGTTATGGTTAGAGTTACTACATTAGCCTAAATCCATGGTGAATGTTGCTGATTTGTGGACTGAAAGCCTTCTAAGTGTTTCTCCTGGTTTCCACATCAGCGCTGTTTGATCTGATATGGTTTATAAAAGAGAAGTCTGCGCCGAATCGTAATGTTTCTCACTGGATCTCGTATTATGTTATTAATTCTGAGGCGAATTCAATGGATTTCTTCACTGGATCTCCTAGTAACAGTTGTCACGTTTTCGAGATCGGCCCCCGACTGGAAAATTCGGGGTGCTGCGGTGTCTATTATTGGTCCGAACTAATAAACGGTCTGTGAAGCATAAATGAGTAGCGCGTTTTCGTTCCGCTTTCATTTTGTTTGCATTCGCTGCTCAGCAACGTTGTGGTTAAATAAATATTTGGTCACACCGGCAGGAAAAATGGTCGCAAAATGCGACCAATTGGTCTCAGCCTGGAGCCCTGCTATAATACAACCAAGGGTAATTTCCGTACTAAAAAGAACATAAATTATACCGTTCATTTTATTAGTTTAAAGTTGGTATTTAAAGCTGCAGCTTATCTTTCTCACCATCTCTGTTTGAAATCTGCAATTGCAGTTATTCGCGGAATAATCAACTTTAAGTGGGTTGTGCCTCGGCTGGTGTGGATACTGTCATTCGCAATCACAGATTATTCTTTTTGGAAGTATGACCAACATAACAATTTTCACCCTAAATTGTCATCTGAACAAGTAAGTAACATCCACTTTTGTTCTGACCAACAAAGGGGCAAAAAGCATTGCAGTAAATCGCGCTGATTAAATCTAACGATCGCTTATCATATCACGTTAAACTAGGGGTGTAACAATATATCGTGCCACAATATATCGCAATACAAAAATGCAACAATACGTATCGTGGATAGTGACAATATGTATAGTGGATAGTTCCCCCAAAATAAAAATTACTATGTGAGAAAAAATTCAAGTGTTCAGAGTTTTAGTGTCAGTACTACATTAAACTACTATATATAATGTTGATTATAATGTAAAGTAATGCAATGGGGGAATATTTGTGGGTCCTGATAATGCCAAATGTCTTATGTTACCTGACATTTATTTTAAATATACCTAGTCAGTGACATAGTGCAAGCATATTAGTTTAAAATTATTCTGTATTTTCAGCTTCAGAATCATGAATATTTTTATTCTGGTGTCACCATTGTCCTTGGGTTACAAGCACCAAGTCCAAGCCTATTTATTTAAACCCACAATGTAATATCAAATTTAGCATTTTTTGTTAACCTTTTACCATATGTCTTGTGTATCGCAATAATATCGTATCGTGAGTTCAGTATCGTGATATGTATCGAATCGTGACTCGAGGGTATCGTTACACCCCTACGTTAAACCGTGCAAATTATACTTTGTTCTCAAATTGTTAATGTTAACAACGTTAGCATTGCGTGACTACATTTAATGCCCTTCCGATATTATCTTTTTTTCTGTAGCCACTCCGAAGTCTTTTACATTTTACAGCGGGTGAATCTTTAGTTGTCACTGGTGATTGTCGTTTGAATCTTTCTGGATCCACCATCAAATTGATAAGTTTAATTATATCAAGTGCTGTGAGCAAAGGCTACAAATCTCCAACTCCAACATCCTCACGCGCAATATAGCCTACTAGCCGAGACACTGTACAGATGTGACGTAGTGACGCAAAGACATGCTCGCATTTCCCACGGAAATCCACCAGTACCACTGGAGTTAAAACCATTATTACAAGCTTACCGTTTTGAATCGAGCTAAGGTAGGCAGAGTTTTGGACACTGGCTGGTTATGAACTTGCTCAATTTATTTTGGATAATTTTGAACTCAAAAGAGTTATGGAATGCAGCTTTAATGATTTGTATAGTATATTTAATAGATTCCATTTTCAAGAAAGATTTACCGTTGGTTTGTAAAAGTGAATTAATTACACTTGTGTTTTGTTTTCTCGTTGCATTTACCCTGTTTTGATCAGCATGTCTCGTCAACGAGTGGTAATTCGAACGATTCAAATCACTGAATCATTAAGTGAATCATTTGATTCAATTGACTCGGAGTATCAAAAACCTCATCATAACTTTCTCTAGTGACCAAATTCGTGTTCACGATAAACTGATTCACGACATACAACGAAAAGTGAGACGCACCTTTTCTGTTATTCGTGTGTATGCGCTTTACTCACAGAAAATATCGCACATTAATGTTAGATAAAGCAATACAATTGTACATTTAATGCAAACTAATTCCTTTAGGATCGCCTCTATTAATTATAAAACAGACTAAATAATTTGTATCTATTCAAACACGTTAAATGCTTATAAACACAAACCTTTCTTCAGCCGAATCACAACAGACAGAGGGTAGCGACGCAGATTTATGACGTCACATCGTCAGACTAAAATAAAAGTCCCGTTCACACGCTGCTATCTAAAGTCACAAAAGTACATAGACATTTAAATGCAAAACACACACATAGTAAAAACAATCAAAACTAAATAGTGTATTCAATATTTGAATCCTTGGAGAAATGCATGTTGTCTAATGATGCTCTGAAAGAGTTTGTAGCACATCTTGTGAGATTCTGTGCTGTGTTTGGGTGCAGAAACCATTTATACCAGGGGTTGGTAACTTATTTTTCAGTAACTAGACATTTTTAAATTGACGTTTGGATGTATTTTCCTAATGTGCCATAGCAAAAACTATAATTATTATACAATAAACAATGTTTGTCAATAAAATCAAACCTTTATTTGGGCCACAGACAAACACAGAAACACTATATAGGTACATTGTTGCAATATGTTTTATTAATTGTGCAAAATGAATAGTGACTGTGTGATTTTCCTCTTTGAATAATTTTCCATGGCTTTGTAAATTAGTCGTATAAAAGCAATTGATGACCAGGATGAGGAGCAGCAGAGAGAAAGAGAGACAGAGAGGATGAACTGATGGAGTTTATCAGAAAAGAAGACACAAGGTTTCTGAGAGAGACAGAGAAAGAAGAGGAGAGCAGGGAGAGGACGGACAGACTCTTCTCACTACTTGAGAGTTTGATTAAAAAAAATTAAAAAAAATAAACGGTGCAATTCCAAGAGGCACCATCGGTGCTCATGCTCCAAATATATATTTTAATATAATAAATTAAAGAAAATAAATTGCATTGTTTTATTTACAGTGGTTTTTAAAACCATTCACAACATTAAAGAAAATTAGTTTAAGAACATGGAAAACCAGCACAAAAGTAATATTGACAGTAATGGGGGAAAAAAACAGATGTGGATGAGCCGCCACAGATCCTGGAATCCTCCATAATTTATGAGCTGTTGTTCATGGGTATTACGTGAGCAAGACACATCAGTTACAATATCATGATTATGGTTAAATAAGACACCTATTATAACCAAATCACATTTATTTTTATATTGAATATCACAACATACATTTATCATTCAGTCTAGCACTTTCAAACTTATACTAAATTAATAATACATTTACAGTATATAAATACACATTGATGGGTTACATACACATGTATATTTATGTAATTCAGAGTCGTCAGTGTTTGATGGTATCCGAATGACCGCATTTTGTCCAGTGAAGTGAACACAGAATAGAGACCATCAATCGGAGCGTAGCTTCTGTAGATTTATGGAGTAAAAATTCTTTACTGCTTAATTTTGCTTAATTTTTGGCATTTATTTGCATACTTTAACTATTACATATCTACGGTGGCCGAGAGAGCTCATGCAAATTGAAAAACACCCGGAAATGTTGTCACTTATTGGGGTCCCCCGGAAACATTTCCATTGTAATGTTTCCATTGCAGTGTGTTTCTGTATTGTGTTGTGAGTATTTGCATGTGTTGTGAAACATGTTGTGAGTAGGGCTGTCAGTTAAACGCGTTATTAACGGCGTTAACGCAAACCCATTTTTACGGCGTCAATTTTTTATCGCGCGATTAACAGTCTTTTTGGCCTAGCAAACTTTGTATTTTTTTTCACATGCTTTTGCAACAGGACGCAGCATGCGTGCCGCTGCGCTATGAAACCCATTCGTTTCAATGGCTTGCGCCGCGCGAGGACGTTTTGTTGCTTCGTCGACCAAAGCGCAAGCGGATCTAGCTAGACCGGAAACAAAACAACAGGCGCGCCGCACACACTTGTTTGGGCTTGCGAGCGGCCAAATAATTGGTTAACGTTACGCTTTGAGTGGATGACGAGCGCGAGACGCCGAAATGGATGCCAATAAGATTCTGAATGGAATAAGTTTACTTTTAAAAAGTTGCAAAAAGTTCCATTGACAAGACCAAAGTGATCTGTGTGTTTTGTCGTTGTGAACTGAGCTATCATCATCGCAGCACGTACAGTCTGAAATACCACTTGATGGCCAAGCGCGCACACGCACACACACACACACACACAGCTGATGCGAATTCTCCGCCCCCTCGTCAATATCAGGACCTCGTCAGTATTTCTTTCACCCTTTTATTGATGGACAGTGTTACATTGAGAGATTATTTGTGAGAAAGTGAGAATTTGCTCCAAGTGAGAATGTTAGTGTGTAATTGAACACAGTGTATGCCAATGTTGTTTTCAATAAAAAAAACTTTGCACAAAGCAAGCCGATCCACTTTTCCATGTTGATAAGAGCATTAAAATGAGAAAAAAATAATGGGACAAAAAGAAAATCAAAAGACTGTCATGGTTCTGCCATCATGTTATTGATTATTCCTAGTCTTGTGGCAGGATCATGACAGAACCAATGTTTTGTGTACAAGCGCATGGCCAATTGTTTGGACCATGTGCTTGTGTTGTCTTGTTACGTTACCCCGCCCCCTTGTTATCCTCGTCTCGTCATTATTGTCTAGTCAGTTTCACCTGTCCTTGTCATTAGTGTTCCCTTTATAATCCCCTTGTGTTTGCTGTCATGGGTCGGTTCATTGTTTGACATCGTCATACGTTGTGTGAGTCTTACCGTGAGTAATCTGTTGAGAGTCTTGTCATCAAGAAGTTCTGTTCCTGTCGTAGTTGTTAGTTTACTGTCTGAGTATTTGCCTTGCCCTGTCTTGTTTTGCCCCATCGTGGGCTTTTGTTTTCTGTTTTGTCCTTTAATAAATCCTGTGAAAGTCATTTGCTGTCTGCGCTTGGGTTCATCCGCCATCCACATAACAGAATGAACCGACCAAGACAGAACCCAGCAGACAGTATGAGCTCTCCTGCCAAGCGACCTTCGGGCCCCTCTGATCAGTGTCGGTTATCGACTCCCCGCGACAGGAGGAGCGTCAATCTTCCATGCTCGCCTGAGGGTGAGTGGATCCTAAAGAACTACGCTGAAATTTTTGATCATTTCTCCCGGGAGGAGTCAGAGACGGCGTTCCCGTGGTTTTCGCCTGCCGCCTGCCTACCAGCTATTCCCGAGGGTCGAATGATAGGCGTCGCGACGCATGGGGACCAGGCTGGCTCCCTCACGACTCCTGGCACTCCTCCTGCACCTGTTGACCTCCGTGGCAAACGAGGGCGGCGAACCTCGTGGGACTCTCCTTCTGAGTCCTCAGCGTCGGAGTCTATCCGGCCAGAGATAACCCCTCCTTCGCCCACAGTTACCACTGTGCTTCCCCAACCGGTCACAAGCCCGGTTACGGCCTCTGCTTCTCGATCTAGGAGAAAGAGGGGAGCCTCCTGTCCTTCGTCAAGTGTCGTCACAGAGCCCGCTGCAGTCAGCGAGCCCGCTGCAGTCAGCGCAGTCGCCGAGCCCGCAGCAGTCAGCGCAGTCGCCGAGCCCGCAGCAGTCAGCGCAGTCGCCGAGCCCGCAGCAGTCAGCGCAGTCGCCGAGCCCGCAGCAGTCAGCGCAGTCGCCGAGCCCGCAGCAGTCAGCGCAGTCGCCGAGCCCGCAGCAGTCAGCGCAGTCGCCGAGCCCGCAGCAGTCAGCGCAGTCGCCGAGCCCGCAGCAGTCAGCGCAGTCGCCGAGCCCGCAGCAGTCAGCGCAGTCGCCGAGCCCGCAGCAGTCAGCGCAGTCGCCGAGCCCGCAGCAGTCAGCGCAGTCGCCGAGCCCGCAGCAGTCAGCGCTGTCACCGAGCCCGCTACAGACAGCGCTTCTTCCAAGTCTGATATGTGCGCTTCATCCAGGTCTGTTATGAGTGTTTCATCCGAGTCTGAGATTAAGAGCGCTGATTCTGTTTCTGTTACTGGGAACATTCATCCCTTTGTGGTGGCTCCGCAACCAGCCACGTTGTTGCCTGTCGCCGCCCCACTGTCGTCAACTTCTCTCCCTGTCTTTTGTCCTGTGCCGGCTCCTACCCCGTCCCAGTCAAGTTCCACCAGCGCTTCTCCACGTGTCACCCTGTCTCAGTCTGGCTCCCCTATGGCTTCTCCTCGTGTGCCCCCACCCAAGTCCGCCCGGAATCCTCGCCCCAAGCCCTCTTCCCGTGGACCTAAGACCCCCAGCACACCCATCCACCCTGGACCACCCCCCATGAACTCAGTTTTTCCTCCGCCACCTCTACCTTGTTTGTTATTTTTATTGTTTCATCCTAATCCTGTTATTGTCTTTTTCGTGTTTGCCTTTACTGTATTTTGTTGGTTTGTGTCGATGTCACAGTCCGTCATGTCCCGTGTTTAATGTCTGGTAGCCGCTCCTTAAGGTGGGGGTTCTGTCATGGTTCTGCCATCATGTTATTGATTATTCCTAGTCTTTTGGCAGGATCATGACAGAACCAATGTTTTGTGTACAAGTGCATGGCCAATTGTTTGGACCATGTCAAGTCAAATATATTTATATAGCGCTTTTCACAATACAGATTGTATCAAAGCTGCTTCACAGTATCAATCAAAACAACTTAATGTTTGTTTATTACTGGAAAAAAAAGACATCCAAGTTTGGTAGAGCTGATCAATGGTATGATTGGTTAATTAATTTGAATATCCCCAACTGAGCAAGCCAAAGGCAACAGTGGCAAGGAACCGAAAAACTCCATCCAGTGACCTAAAGGTGTTCTAACACACCATCAGATGACCCAATGGAGAAAAAAAAACCTTGGGAGAACCCAGGCTCAGTCGGGGGCCAGTTCTCCTCTGGCGTTTATGAACTAGAGGCCGAATTTACAGTAACTGTAAGATAAAAAATTTATATGAATGCCTGGCTAAATAGATGCGTCTTCAGTCTAGTTTTAAACTGTGAGAGCGAGTCTGAGCAACGAACAATATCAGGAAGGCTATTCCAGAGCTTCGGAGCTAAATGTGAAAATGCTCTGCCTCCTTTGGTGGATCTGGATATCCTAGGAATGACCAGAAGCCTCGGATTTAGTGATCTTAAAGAGCGCGATGGATTGTAGGGCGATAGAAGATCCGTTAAATAGACTGGAGCTAAACCATTTAGAGCTTTATAAGTCAAAAGCAATACCTTGTAATTAATACGGAACTTTATAGGTAACCAATGAAGTGATGATAAAATCGGTGTTATATGATCATATTTTCTTGATCTAGTAAGAACTCTAGCGGCTGCATTTTGGACTAACTGTAGCTTGTTTATTGAAGATGCAGGACAACCAGCTAATAAAGCATTACAGTAATCTAGTCTCGAGGTCATGAATGCATGAACTAACTTTTCTGCATCAGAGACTGATAGCATATTACGTAGCTTAGCAATGTTTCTAAGGTGGAAAAAGGCTGTTTTTGTAACATATGAAATATGCTTTTCAAAAGACAAGTTGCAGTCTAATGTAACACCCAGGTCTTTTACTGTAGCGGATAAAGTAACAGGGCATCCTACTATGTTAAAGTCGTGCTGTGAAAGGTTTTGTGGACGGTTTTTACAACCGATAAGTATTACCTCTGTCTTGTCTGGATTTAATAAAAGAAAATTACGCGTCATCCAATCTTTTATATGAAGAGGTCTTTTCCAAAACGCTATAAATCCATTTCAATAGTTTTCAGGAAAATTACATTTTTTACCTAGACCCACACATTTTGTGAATATTCAATTTATCCTGTTAAAATGTTTTATTGGCTCAGTCTGAACATGTTGAACAATGATTATTAAATCAAACAACAATATTGTTTATGATAAATTAAAAGTTAATTTATTTTTTTTCCAAAACGCTATAAATCCATCAATTTTTTCCAAAACTGTATGGTTTGTCTTTAAAAAAAAAAAAACGAGAGCATGTAACATATAATCAGGGGCTCATACTATAAATTAAATTTAGCAACACATTTAGGCTAAAAGTCATTTGGTGCAGAACCTGAAAATAGTAATGATATCAATAGCTATTCAATAAGTTATTTAGTAATACATTCAGAGTCATTTTTAGTAAAGTGTCAAACCTGTAACAAGTAGGACCAATTTGTCCACTACATATGCGTAAAAAAAACAAATTATTAAAAATATTTAATAATGATAACGATATTCAAAAGTAGTGATGGGCACCCCTCCACCACACACACACACACACACACACATGCGTGTATAGGCTACACAGCATGTGAACAAAGCGGAGCGGCGTGACGCTTACATATAGGCTAAGTTTAAAAAAAAACTTAAACATACGTTTCATATTTATGTTTAATAATATAGGCTAATGTTATTTTTTTTATTTCATCTATGTTGATTATATGAAAAGGGAACCGCATGAGATGAGTATGATAGGATCATAAGATGACCAATATATCGGAAAACATTTGGAATGGGTCAGACATGATTTTGACCACTTATTAAGTTTTGTTTAGTAGAAAGCCTTGCTTTAAAGTGAATTTCGTTTTGTATAAATTGTATCTTCATTTTAATCAATGTTTCATCAACAAATTGACTGGATTAATAATAAATAAATAAGCAAATATAGCAGACATATAATCAGGACACGGAAGCGCCCGCGCGTGATCTGGAGAGCATCACATAAATGAACCGAAACACAGCGATACTTGCCTCACAAATTAATCCTGAGAAGTATATCTATAAAAAGCTTGAAATGTCTACATTTAAACAAAACAATAAAAAACGAAAAGAAATTGGCTACTCTCTGCGTATGTAGGCTAATTCAAAGTGTGCATTTCTCTCTATAGGCGCGTTCACTACTGCGAAGATGGCGAGTCAGCATATCAACTTTATCTTTTCAGCTATATCTGACAGAAAACACTAATTAAAAAATAAACAATTCAAAAGTTTCATGCATAGGCCTAATCATTACTTTTGTCGGTTCTTTGTGGCAAGCTTTATGCGTGAGATGCGGAATAGGCAATTAAAAAAATGGTCATTATGGTTTCTCTCCCATATTTAAATAATTAAATCAATAGAAATATGTGATTAAACTTAAATGAACTACTACTAGTCGATTAGAAAACTCACTCATTTTGAGGAATAAATGAACATAAACAAACCTCTGTTCAGAGCGCCACCCTGTTGGATTGCGTAGAACGTTCACCGAATTCTGATTAGTCGAGAGGATTTATCGCGTTTAGGCTAAAAATAGGTTTGGCGCTTATCGCGTTTTGGAAAGAAACTGCATCTTGTAGTACATTTTAAACAAGGAAATGTAGCGATTTGGCATGAAATGTTGATGGAGCAGTGAATAGGTTCAGTGCACAGCAAAATGACATGACAAACTCATTTTTTTTTTAAATGGCGTTTATCGCGTTTTGGAAAAGACCTCTTCATATCTTTAACACAATCTGTCAATTTGGATAATTTAGCGTATTCATCTGGCCGTGATGAAATATATATTTGAGTGTCATCAGCATAACAATGGAAACTAATTCCATGTTTCCTTAGAATATTACCAAGTGGCAGCATATATATTGAGAATAATAAAGTGCCTAACACAGATCCCTGCGGCACTCCATAGTTTGCCGAAGTTATGATCGATTTTTCTCCATTTAAGTAGACGAAATGGTAGCGGTCAGATAAGTGTGACCTGAACCAGCTTAATGCTTGTCCTTGAACACCAGTGTAATTTTGTAGTCGATCTAAGAGTATTGTGTGATCTATAGTGTCGAACGCAGCACTAAGATCAAGTAAAACTAGTACTGAGATACAGCCTTGGTCTGAAGCTAAAAGTAAATCATTTGTGATTCTAACAAGCGCAGTTTCAGTGCTATGATGTGGCCTGAATCCAGACTGAAACTTTTCATAGATGTCGTTTTCTTGCAAAGAGCCGAGTTGACTGGACACAACTTTTTCTAATATTTTTGACATAAATGGAAGATTCAAAATGGGTCTGTAATTTGCTAGGTTATTTGGATCTAAATGTGGTTTCTTAATAAGAGGTTTTATAACAGCCAGCTTGAACGTTCTTGGAACATGACCTAAAGATAAAGATGAGTTAATAATATTGAGAAGAGGCTCTTCCACTATAGGTAACACTTCTTTCAGTAGTTCAGTTGGTATAGGATCTAATAAACACGTTGTTGTTTTAGATGAAGTGATAAGTTTATTTAACTCTTTTTGTTCTATGGTTGTAAAGCATTGTAATTGTTCTTGCGGGGTGATAATTGCGGCTGAATTATAAGGCGCGAGTAAAGATTGAACGTTTACGATTTTGATTCTGATGCTTTCAATTTTCTCGGTGAAGAAGTTCATGAAATCATTACTACTAAACTGTAACGAGGTATTTTGTTCAGACGACGTCTGTTTATTTGTTAGTCTAGCCACGGTATTAAATAAAAACCTTGGATTATTTCGGTTGTTTTCTATTAATTTGCCGAGGTGCTCAGCCCTGGCCGTTTTAAGGGCCTTTTTATAACGTGACATACTGTCTTTCCACGCGATTCTAAAGACCTCTAAATTAGTTTTTTTCCATTTACGCTCTAAATTACGGGTTTCTCTCTTTAAAACATACGTAGTATTATTGTACCATGGTGCTATACTTTTTTCTCTGACCTTTTTTAATCTAATGGGTGCAACAATATCCAATGTTCTAGAGAGAATGGTGCTCATAGTGCTAGTTAGTTCATCTAGTTCATCTGTTTGTTTGGGTTCAGGCAGCAGCTGAGACAGATCAGATAAGCTATTTAAAAATGATCTATGGTGGATGGAAGAATTGTTCTACCTGGTCGATAACGTGGCGCAGCATGGCATATTACAGCAGTACTTAATATGCAAGTTACCATGTAATGGCCAGTGACATCATCACTTTGTGGAATGATATCTATATCGGTTGGATCGGTTCCATATGATATAATTAAATCGAGTGTATGATTAAGACGATGAGTTGGTCCGGTGACGTTTTGCTTGACCCCGAAGGAGTTTAATAAATCTGTAAACGCAGCCCCTAACGCATCATTTAAATTATCTACGTGTATGTTAAAATCTCCAACAATTAATGCTTTATCGACGTTGACCAAAAGATCTGATAGAAAGTCAGCAAACTCTTTTAGGAAATCGGCGTAAGGCCCTGGAGGTCTATATACGGTAGCCAATGCTAGAGATAATAGGGATTTTTTTCTTACATCTAAGAGCGTAACATTTAGCACAAGTACTTCAAACGAATTAAACCTATGACGATTTTTCTGAGTAACATTAAGGATATCTCTATAGATTGTTGCAACACCACCGCCACGACCGATCAGACGGGGCTCATGCTTATAACAGTATCCTGGCGGAGTAGACTCATTTAGACCGAAATAATCATTTGGTTTAAGCCAGGTTTCAGTAAGGCACAGAACATCGAAATTATTATCTGTGTCCATTTCATTTACAATAACCGCCTTAGGTGTGAGCGATCTAATGTTTAGAAGACCTAGCTTTAGAAATTGTTTTTGTTCACTAATAGCGAGATTTTTTGTTTTAATAACAATTAGATTTTTTCTAGATCCCGCAGTAGATTTGTTATTTGATCTTAGTAAATGAGGAATAGACACAGTTTCTATGCAATTTTCTACACTAGTATTAATATCAATTAAATTGGTGCAGTAGAGACTGTGATTTGGATTTTTGGATACTAGTCAAACGGTATTTAACATCTTGGAGATGTTATCCGACAGAAGATCTGCCCCGATTTTACTTGGGTGTAAGCCATCAGCGCGGAAGAGCCTTGGTCGCTCCCAAAACAGATTCCAATTATTTACAAAGAGCAGTTTCTGCTCATTGCACCATGACAATAACCATTCATTTAGCGCGAATAGTCTACTGAACTTTTCATGCCCTCGTCGGTACGTAGGAAGCGGTCCAGACTAGAGGTCTTCACGGGTCCAAAAATTCATGCCCGAACCGGAAGAGACCCGTAATGTGCGACACCGAACCCACCCGGACCCGTCTATTATTTCAAAAGTTGGACCCGGACCCGTGCAGATCCGAGAAATGCCATAAATGTACTGCCCGGACCCGACCTGGACCCGTCTATTATTTGAAAACTGGACCCGAACCCGACGGGAAGGCACAAACCCGACTGGACCCGATTGTCACATATTTCACACAAGTTGCGAAAAATAAAACTTTTTGTCTTACCTAATTTTAGTAGCCGTCGTCTCACTTCCTTGTAACGTTACCTGACTGACTGTGATGCATTAAGTTACAATCCACCGACAAGTTCTATCCATGTTATTTCTCTCGTTATTCCAAGCTTAATCCACTCATTATTTCAGCTTTAAAAGTCCACTTGATGTCACGGTGATGGATGACAAATGCAACTTTGCACATGTACATTCTGACTCGAGTTAACTCACATAATAACTTTAACTGTTTGCCCTTTTGAACTATAATAACGATTGCTTGTTCAGTGCCATGGCCGCTGACGTTATTTATTTGCTATCATATCTGTGCTCTCTGCTCTGCATTGAGTCTGAATCTGACCACCAAAACTTTAAGATTAAACAAGACAGTTCATTTATATTATTATAAAAATGGGAAAAAATGTAAAGCGCGGTTTGGCGGAAGCTCTGGTTGCCATAGAAACATGACACGCGCTTGAGACTGCGCGCTCTGCTTCTAACGGCAGAGAGAGACAAAGAGTGAGATCGCTCTTTATTTTTTGGCTCACACTTTTCTTTACCTTATTTTACAAGTTGCACGCGTGATGTTTCAAGAGCTAAACGCCGGTCTCTCAGCTCAGCTTGTCTCTCTAGAAGGTCACGGATCTGCTTTTCTACAGCTTCTAATTCAGACTGCACCACGAGCAAATCAGATTTGTTCTCATCTGCACCAAAAGGTAGATAACATACACCTGATATATTCGCCATTTTAACAAAACAGAATAAAACAGAATAAAAGAAAGAAATACGGAGAAACAGAAAGAAATACGACCTAATACGAGGCTTAGACAGCCACGACGCAAACAAACAAACTCACAGCAGGCAACGAGGCTGACAAAAGCAGTCGATCGCAGGGCGAGCAGCAGTGAAGCGATGTCTCGCTCTACGACCAACAACCGAGGCTGACAAAAGCAGTTGATCGCAGGGCGAGCAGCAGTGAAGCAGTGTCTCGCTCTATGACCAACAAACGAGGCTGACAAAAGCAGTCGATCGCAGGGCGAGCAGCAGTGAAGCGATGTCTCGCTCTACGACCAACAAACGAGGCTGACAAAAGCAGTCGATCGCAGGGCGAGCAGCAGTGAAGCAGTGTCTCGCTCTACGACCAGCAAACAATGTTCCAACCGTATTTGCAGTTCCAGCCGTATAATGGCTTGAGACGCGTCCGGCCAACAGTCCGAGTTGTAATTATGAGTTAAATGATGGTTCAGAACAGAATAAAAGAGAGAAATACGGAAAAACAGAAGGAAATACGAAGCTAATACGAGGCTTAGACAGCCACGACGCAAACAAACTCGCAGCTCACACAGCAGGCAGCGAAGCGGACAAAAGCAATCGAGCAGGTGAAAGCAATCGAGCAATCGAGTGAAATTCGTGAAATGTAACTGAGAAAAACGAAGTAAAGGGTTTTTCTCAGTGTTTGTGTTGCTTGTGTTGTCTTGTTACGTTACACCGCCCCCTTGTTATCCTCGTCTCGTCATTATTGTCTAGTCAGTTTCACCTGTCCTTGTCATTAGTGTTCCCTTTATAATCCCCTTGTGTTTGCTGTCATGGGTCGGTTCATTGTTTGACATCGTCATACGTTGTGTGAGTCTTACCGTGAGTAATCTGTTGAGAGTCTTGTCATCAAGAAGTTCTGTTCCTGTCGTAGTTGTTAGTTTACTGTCTGAGTATTTGCCTTGCCCTGTCTTGTTTTGCCCCATCGTGGGCTTTTGTTTTCTGTTTTGTCCTTTAATAAATCCTGTGAAAGTCATTTGCTGTCTGCGCTTGGGTTCATCCGCCATCCACATAACAAAGACATTTAGAATAGATAAAAATAATTGCGATTAATCGCGAGTTAAACATTAATGGTCTTTATGACATTAATGCGATTAATCGCAATTAAATATTTTAATAGTTTGACAGCCCTAGTTGTGAGTATAAACATGTGTTGTGAAACTGATGTTTTTTCTATTTGCATGCATTTTCTTCAGTTGCAGCGCGTTAAGCTCTCTCGGTCACCGTAGATATCTGATCAATTTCAGCATGTTTTAAGTTTGTGTCGCTACAAGGTTAAATTAAAATGTCTTGCTTTGCTCTGCACCCTGGAAGTGTTCTGTTAATTCTGCTAAACTTTAATTAGTAAAATTAAAAATGAAACTAATATATATTAAAACTAAATAGACATGTGTTTGAAAACTAAAAAACTAAACTGAAACTAAAAAATAAAATAATAAAACTAATAATATAGCTGCGAGCAGCGATGACGGGCCCAAGCCGGTGGCACCGCAACCCCGGTGCCCAAGCCGGTGGCACCGCCACCCCCGGTGCCTTTAGCTACCTAAAGGCACCGGGGTGGCGGTGCCGCCGGCTTTTGCCCTTTCAACTGTAAGGACTGGGCGAGGGTGAATCTGAAAGGACTAAATACATCCTGCTAAAGACCCAAAAAAGCCTGGAGTGTAAATTTACACACACACACACACACTCTCCCTCTCAGGAATGGCCAGAGTCATAAAAAGCTTGAAACATTCCATGCCCTCCCCCATCTCTGCAAGAGAGATAACAGAACTCTAACACACACATACCCGTTTGTCGGACTAAAGGGACAATTTTTTTAATTTATGACAAATCAGACTGGGTATAGGGCTACGGGGACACCGGGTTCCAGTGGTGCTAGAGCTACAAAATACATATCAAAAATCATGAAAAAAATCAGCGAACCTATACACGACTTAAAATTTAAAGATTTTCTTTGCACAACTGAGATATAAAAAATGGCTCTTTTTCTGACTTTTTGGTGGTTTGTAAAGACTTCTCTGTAACACGGTCTATAAGGACAGTGTGGTGTACAGGGTCAATGATTTCACCATACACATACACCAAGTATAACCTGCTTTGAAAGGACACAAGGTGTATAAGGCCAGGTCACCAGACACATACACCAAGTATAACCTGCTTTGAAAGGACACAAGGTGTATAAGGCCAGGTCACCAGACACATACACCAAGTATAACCTGCTTTGAAAGGACACAAGGTGTATAAGGCCAGGTCACCAGACACATACACCAAATATAACCTGCTTTGAAAGGACACAAGGATTATAAGACCAAAGTGACTGAGGCACACCATAATAATAATATGGAATATATTACAGAACTGCCAACCCTACTGCTTCCGTGAGATGCCTTCTAAAAATAAATTGAATCAGCTCATCAAGCTCTTCAGGTTTGCTTGAAAATACGACGGCAGGTGTGCTGAAGCAGGTTGGAACTAAACCTCTACGCTAGAGTATAGGATTAGCACCCAGCCGCAGTCGATGTGTAGACGCGCTAGAGTATAGGGTTAGACTCGGCTGACTTCGACTTTAGATGCGCTAGAGTATAAATATTATAGGTATGTAGATAGGTTTATGAAAAAATCTACCATAATTTCATTGTTTGACTACTAAACGTAATTCATCTGCATTTAAGCTAATAATGTTGAAAATAATATAGGTTTGTCATTATTAACACACAACACAACATTTGTTGAATTACTGAAATATACTTGATTTGGTCAACTCAAGAATCCGTTCCTTAAAAGGACAGCATTGTAAAAATGAACATAAAAATAAAAGTGAATCCTGACATTAAAAGGCCCAGGGTAACCACATAGCAAAATAAACAAAACAAAAAAAACTGCCTGTAAGCAAAATAAATTAAAGGATTAATAAATAAAATGTATTTAATAATAAAATAAATAAATTAAATTAAAAGATGAGGTTGACCCAAAAATGATAATGATGTCATTAATGACTCACCATCATGTCGTTCCAAGCCCGTAAGACCGTTCATCTTCTGAACACAGTTTAAGATATTTTAGATTTAGTCCGAGAGCTTTCTGTCCCTCCATTGAACATGTTTGGCCGGTTTAATGTCCTTGTCCAGAAAGCTAATAAAGACTTCAAAGTAGTCCATGTGACATCAGTGGGTTAGTCAGAGTTTTCTGAAGCATTTCAAGCATACAATACAATTGTATTCTCTTCCCGGTCTGTTGTCAACTCCACAGTGACCCTGCTGATGACGTGTTATCTGGTGCGCCTGAGTGTTTTTGGCGATTAGGATCCGCGACATGCACACTTACGCACCATTGTAAAAAAATATAGCAATACTAAAATACAAACAATGTAGAATAGCTTGAATACAGTGTGCGTCTCCCCCAGACTGTAAACGACGCTCGGGCGCACCAGATAACACGTCATCAGCAGGGTCACTGTGGAGTTGACAACAGAACCGGAAGACAATGCAATGCTGAATAAAGTCATAGCTTTTGTTATTTTTGGACCAAAATGTATTTTCGATGCTTCAGAAAACTCTGACTAACCCACTGATGTCACATGGACTACTTTGATTAAGTCTTTATTAGCTTTCTGGACAAGGACAGTAAACCGGCCATACATGTTCAATGGAGGGACTGAAAACTCTCGGACTAAATCTAAAATATCTTAAACTGTGTTAAGATGATGAATGGAGGTCTTACGGGCTTGGAACAACATGAGGGAGAGTCATTAATGACATCATTATCATTTTTGGGTGAACTAACCTTTAAGTGACCTAAACCATTTCTGAACATAGGACAGCAACTTGCAAAACATGCCTAGAAAGGTAAAGGCTCAGGCTATCCAAAAGTGCATTTAGCGTTTAGCATTTGAATGTTTTTTAAAGGCCAAGCCCCTGTTGCGCACAAAATCTCGAATGTTCTGAATGGATCTTTTCTCCAAGATAGGTTGTTCCTTTTCCTTGCACTTCAGGCACTGCTCACTGGTGGCAGTGACACCGTTTTCAATAAAAGGCCTCATATGTTTCATCACAGCTTGTATCTCCTCCTCAGACCATGGTCTCTTCACACACCGTCTTGATGAAACATGGAAATCTGAAGAATTAAAAAAATATAAGAAGATAAAAAAAAAGATAAAAGATCCTGCAAGATGTACTTGTAGGCCGGGATGTTGCTGTTCAAAATTGACAAACAAGCTGGAACTTGTGTAGACAATGTGTGTGATAATAAATTGACTTTAGTTCTCCTAAAAATCAAGTTAGATTGTTTTAATTAACATGACATTTCATTACACTGCTTATTAAAAACAAAATACATCCAGCTTCTTTTTATGCCTTATATGTCTAACCAAACAATGTAATAATAATAATAATAATAATAATTCATTACATTTATATAGCGCTTTTCTAGGCACTCAAAGCGCTTCACATGGAAGGGGGGAATCTCCTCAACCACCACCAATGTGCAGCATCCACTTGGATGATGCGACGGCAGCCATAGTGCGCCAGAACGCTCACCACACACCAGCTTACTGGTGGAGAGGAGACAGTGATGAAGCCAATCAGTGTATATATATATATGGGGATTATTAGGAGGCCATGATGGACAGAGGCCACTGGGCAAATTTGGCCAGGATGCCGGGGTTACACCCCTACTCTTTCGAAAGACATCCTGGGATTTTTAATGACCACAGAGAGTCAGGACCTCGGTTTAACGTCTCATCCGAAGGACGGTGCTCTTTGACAGTATAGTGTCCCCGTCACTATACTGGGGCGTTAGGACCCACACAGACCACAGGGTGAGCGCCCCCTGCTGGCCTCACTAACACCTCTTCCAGCAGCAACCTGGTTTTCTCAGAAGGTCTCCCATCCAGGTACTAACCAGGCTCAGCCCTGCTTAGCTTCAGTGGGCAACCAGTCTTGGGCTACAGGGTGATATGGCTGCTGGCTATGTAAGCGTTGACTGCACATTAGTGGTGCCTAGTGATGGACATGGCATCGCATTTATACAATACCTTGAGTAACTGAGTCGGGGAGATGAGGTGAACCAGAAGTTACACAGGCAGCGTTCCCCTGGTCATCTAAAAAAATATTGCACAGTATAAATGTATGGGCTTAAAGAGCCTGTCTGCCTACCAATCAAACACCATGGACATGGAGGGGATACATGTAGAACTGTAGACAGCCAATTCTATATTATAATAAGTATACTCATGGCAAAGTTGTTGAACCGGATGAAGTCAGGAGAGCGTAACTGTGCAACAATACCTTGAGTGATAATTTTACTAGGAAATGATGTAGATTTTACACAGGCCAAGTCTTCGCTGTTGTTTTAAAATGATCATGCAAACTACTGAACACATCAAAATACTAGCCAAGTTTATAACCATCGTACTACTGGAAAATTCCTGACTAAAACATTTTTAATAAACTCTAATGAACCCATAGATCTAGCTCATTACATTAGATTTGTTGGGCAAACTTTGGGTCCATCATTCAGATTATACCTTGAGCTGCAGTCTCGGAGAGGTGAGGTGATTCAACAGTGCCAGAAGCCAACATTTCTTCATTGTCTAAAAACAAAACAAGACAACAAAAAAACGTTGGTATCAATTACACAGCAAGGAGGGTAGGCAATAAAAAGTTAATTTTTTAAAATAACAGTAGGCAGTTATCTAAATGTATGTATAAAAAAAGCCTATTTTAAATATTTCACCAATACAATTACAAAATCCGCAACATGGAATGCAACAATTTTAGTAGCCTTGGGACCCAATTTTAACAGTACCTTGCAATGTGGAAACATTAAGGAGTAGTTGTGATCCTATATCCATATCGTCTATGTCATCTATTAAAAGACATTGTAAAAATTATCACATTTTATTACACATACACCAAGTAGATTTAACAACATGTAAATGATACATACCACCAATTTCGTCCAGAGATTTTCCTTGAATATCCTTCACACTTCCCTTCTCCATAGCCATAAGCAGCTTTGAGATCTTAGCCAGCTGAATTGTTGATTGGGGCAGTCGATAGTACTCCCTATGCACCCTAATGTCATGGCCAAGAAAATCGGCCAGCTGGTCCAGTTCATTATCTTTCAAGTTCATGACTTGGCTTATTGTGGCGATCTGTTTGCGAAGGTTAGTTGATCTGAGGTTTTGAGGATCTTCAGCTCCACAAGCATCTGCAAATGGACCAAACTGCCCTCTGTAGTGACCATCACTACAAGGAACAGCGAACAGGTAATTGTTGTTTTCAGTTACTCCACACTCTTTCCTCTTACTAATGAGAAGTAACAGGTTAGCAGTCATATCAGGAGTCAGGATCACAGCAACCTTTCGTCCTTTTTTCCCCCTCAATTCTACTCTGGCGAATTGTTTGCAAAGTCTCTTCTCAACTTCTGTAAGCCCAGTGCTTATGTCATCGTTTAGTTGTGACATGTCACGATCTTCAAAAATTTTTACAGTCATCCGTGCCACTTCACCTTCCCTCCTCCTATTAAACAAAATGACTTGACAGAGGGTCACCTTTGCTAGTGCTGCATAAGTGCCTGCTGTTGGGTTATCGGCTAGTTTCTCCTTAGCCAATTCCACTTGCTGACCAAGATATAACTGTAGCTTCTGGACGTCTTTGGCCAGTGGAAGCCTGCTGCTCTTGTTGTATTTTGCCTCACTCAGGTTTGATAAGGCAGAATGGGAAACTAATTCAGACCACTTTGTTTCATGAAGTGCATGAAACCTTCTGATGGAATCGATCCCCTCTTGGTCCTCTTCCATGAGGACACGACACATGATGAGGTCACTTATCTTTCTGAGAGAATGCCCAATTTTCAGGGCCAAACTTGGGGCTTTGAATGTGTTGTTTTCATGATCAAAACCTGAAACTCTCTTGACAGCACTAGTAAGAATAAAGAAGTTGCCTGGTTTTATTGCCTCTTCCATGTTATGGATTCTAGTTGTGTGGCGCAAAGTCACAAGTAATCTCCCATGTTCCCTTACTTTCTGTCTTATATACTCATGCTTTGATCTGTCATTCCCATGCTTATTAAAGAGGGACTGGGCAAACTGCATGAGATAATGATCATTCCTTATTGCAGTGGACACGTCATCCTTGTGCATTTTGCCCAGCACTGACCAAAGTTCACTTGAAATTGGCTGTGACATTGTAGACTGAGCAGATGCTATACCAATGACTCTCTCTCTCTCAACTCAGGTCCCTCTTCAACATTATTCTCGGGTCTTAGAGCACATCTCTTCATATGTCGAGAAAGTTCGGCTCTGGATAACATACCCTTACAGTACAAGCAGTAATCGTAAGTCTCAGAGCTGCTGCTCTGTTTGGAACACCTTTTCACTTTAAGACAGCCTGACCCTGTGGTTTTAACAATAGAGTTATGCTTGAAGTTGCCAAGGTTTCGGAATTTCTCAAGAAGAACCTTTCTGTCCTTTGATGATTTGGGGAACTGGAGTGCCTGTGCGATTTCAGCATTTTCTTTTACATGCCTCTCGAGATGACGTGCAAATTTTGTTTGAGGTTTTTCACATACAAAACAATAATTGACTTGGCTTTTAATGAATTTCGCTGATTTAGTTGGGGATTTACTTTGGCCAAGATTATCCACAGTACCCTTTTTGTTACTCGCATCTTTTGTTTTCTACAGGTATGACTCTGAGCTTTCTGGTTCTGGTTCGGGGTCACTTTGGAGATCACCAGTAGTTTCTAGATCCATCAGGATATTCTTACAGATATCCTTTGAGTTGTCCTCTATATCTATGGTCTGTTCTTGTTCAGCGAAAGTAACACCTAAATCAGGCATATTAGTGGTATGGGACTTTTTGGATGGTCCAGGCAACTCAACACTCAACTCTGTCCCTGAGCTTTCTGAATCCGATACAGATGCTGGGATGTACTCGTCGCCAGATGAGACATCGTCCTGTAAAGTACATTCAATTATTTAATTAAATTTAATTAAATACAGTCATCTTTAAATAACAGAAATACACATGGGAAGGATGGATGTCAAAAACAAACTGCTAAGAGCCATCCTATTGATATTAAGCATATTATACTTCAATGCACACTTACATCTGATATATCCCAGTCTTCTGAGGATTTCTGGAGGCAGATTTTATGCCACACACCACAGCATTCTTCACAGACAAAATTAGGCAAACCACAGCATTAGACAACAATTGATCAATTTCCCATGCTGACCAATTACATACTAATTTTCTAATATTAAATGCAAACAGCTTCACACTAATGAAACATACAAAATCAAGAAATGCTAACAAAATGAACTGTTCATTACAAATGCACAGTTTGAGTGATGGCTAAAATTTTCCATTTAGACAAAAAGTACACAGGTTTCGACCATTGAGGTAGAATTCAATGGAGTGGCAGAGCATTTACATTACCCATTCAAAGTCAAAGTTAAAAATGTATGTAGTGATCCCACACAATAAAATCACCAACACCACTAAACATAAGCATAAAGTGAACTGAAAACTGAAGCATAAAGTGAGTTCAGAATGAAAAGCAGATTTTTTGAGTTCTGGCAGAATGGTCTAATGGGGAACAAAAATGCTGAAATGTTTATCCTACATTAATTAATAAGGCTTGTGAGAATAAAAGGAAAGTAATTGGAAAGGTGTGGAGACACCTACATGCATTTGGATTGCCAATTGCTTGATGGATCTATTGAATTAGGTCTGCATTTATTAGCCCTAAAGTTCTTGTTCATTATGACCTTTTTATATACAGTATATTTATCATCTCAATTAGCCAAACTAAATTCAAAGACCACATTCGAAAAGCCCACTCAAACTATTATCAACTCAGATGCGTAAACAAGGCCCAGTGACTTATTGGAAGGCACGAAGTTAGAAAAAAAAACACTTGGAAATGCTTATTGGACAGACACAAAGAAATTTGTTTCTGCTCAAAGGGTTTAACATCATCTTTGAAGTTTGTGAGCATATGCGTAATTACAGAATGACTTTAGTAATGACCTGAGCGCACCACGGACTTAAGGGCACTTTGCTTGTGTTGATACTCATGAAACATAATGAAACGTTTGTGCATTATGCTTTTCAGCCAAGCTAATCTTTAAAAATGCTGACGAAGAAGCACAAACATTGCCCTATGTTCACGTAGCGCATCAAACCAAGAACTGTGTTTTTTGCATTGGTATCGTCGTAAATATGGGATTGTTGAAATTCGTCTACAACAATTCAAACAGCGGTGTTTCGCTTATTGTGCGATTGGGTTAACATTGCAAACAACTCATCTATAAGTTGTAATTTTATTTCAGTCACGCCAATGAATAAAGTCCATTAAAGACGCGTTTAGCCGAGCTGCAGCGAACCGGATGAAAGAGCAAAACATTTGCGAGAATTTAAGGTTGTAGCCTAACTTAGGCCTAAGTCTAATCAACAAAGAGCAATAGGACAGTATAGTTAGCCTAATAATATAAATGATAATAGCAAAGGAATTAAGAACTTGTTCAGGGAAACCCTGCGTGATAGATTTGAAATGCAGCTTCTCCGACTCGCCGCAACCCCCTCCCCACCCCCCAATAAAAAAACTCCTTTGCTTTACGTAAATGGCCTATTTTAATTACAAAACGGTAAATTTAGCCAAAAGGCAACTAGTTTGCAGGTATGCTCTCTGTTCTTTGCTATGTGCCTCAGCTTGCAAACTCTCTTGCCTGGTACATCATAGTATCTGCCACTCCAGTGTTTTCCACAGCAATGGTTTGAACTGATAAAACTTTAAATTAACATGCTTTATAGGTGTGAGTCTGGAACTGACCGATGGCATGAAATTAAACTACTTATGGTGTACTGAGAAATGCATTAATTAGGAGAAGATGAATAACACACTTACGTTTGCATCTTACACCGTGCCATCTGATAGATGTCAAAGGTGAATGGCATATCCAGCATTTGTCAATTCTCACCAATTCAAAAACCAGCTTATGGATTGCACACTGTGAAAACATTTTTTAAAACATGAAATAAATATAAAACCTTTACACACACAAATTATATCATGAATTAAAAAAAATTGATGGCTTTTTTACTTTCACACAACCTTTTCTACAAATCAATCAGGAGAGATAAAAAAGGGGGAAAGAGATATAATAGCGAAGCATATCTACTCAATTCATGTGACTTATGTTTAGGTTGGCTAACTGTTGGGGTGTCACTCATCACACACACAAAATAGAAAGATATGCTTCTACTTGGAACTCTTGTGATGGCAAAAAACGACAATTCCTCTAAATACTGAAGTAAACCTTCATCTGGCATTTAAAAAACACAACACATCTAGTTTCTGAACCTGTGTCCAAAGCCAAATTTAGATTTACTCTGCTTAACTTCTATTATCTGTAAAAAAAAAAAAAAAGGCAACAGGGATCTCTACCAATCAAAGGCTTTGCTTAACACTAAAAGATAATCTCCAGGTCCAGGGTAAATCAACCTATAGCGCTGTTGTTTGAAGACAGCAAGTGCTGTAGGTAGAAAAAAGAAAAGAAAAAGAAACTTGATTATTCTCTTCTTCCTAGCCACAGCACTAGGCTACATAACCTCAACCTGCAAGGAAATAGGTTGATTAACCCTGGACTATCTAATTAAGTAAAGCAAGAAAAGAAAAACAATTCTAAGTAGCTAAAGTAATTTTGTGAAAAAAAGGTAAAAATCTGTGTACGTGTGTGAGACAGACAAACTCAAGGTATACAAGGACACTGTCCATCTCAAACATCCTAACTCAAACCCTAAGATTTCCACTATTGAAGTCCCAGTGTGTTGCGCACACAGAAAAACACCAGTGTTGGGGGGACACTGTGGTTAGAAAAGACCATCCACACTGAATACAGGACGATTCCACCGTAGCTGCAAGAGGTTTACTAAGACACTGAAAACTGTGTTCCATGGAACATCACAGTACTTCTAACCATTGGTCAATTTCAAAACACAGGTGACTTCAAACTCACCTCACAAGCAGAGTCGTTCGGCCCGGCTCTGGATGATTGACACTCTGATCTCGATTCGGTCTCTGTACAAAGGAAGACAGGGAGATTCAGTGCTTGGCTTTCCTCGCGTCATAAAACCACATATAGGCATAACAAACTCAACTCGCATCCCTGACAGACAAAATATCCATCAAGCCATAAAATAATCATCTACAAATGGTCTGATATTGCCAGATGTTTTTCATGCTGCAAACCCTCAGCAGGCATGACATGCATTGCCAGAAGTTAACAACATTTACTCAAAACTGACCAGTGGTGAGGTCTGTTGAGGACACAGGGGATGACACCTCCTGGTGCTGGACACAAGCTTCTCCAATCTCCTCTGTCACAGAAGTGGTGCCACATTGACCTCTGACACAGTGCACCTAAAAAAGAAGAGCAATATGCAAATGTTAAAAGTATGACTATCTTTACCGACAAAGATTTTCAGACTGTATCTGCAGTATAATTAATTCATAAATATGTCCCTTACGAAAATACATCAATTCTAAACATTCATACATCCCGAAATAAACAGCTGAATTCAAACTTACCTCATGCTCAGGGCTGTTTGGTGTGGGACTAGATGACGAACACTGTGCTCTCAATTCGGTGTCTGTTGAAGAGAACACAGGACATGAAGGCAGTGCTTTGCAAGACCCCAGTATTTAACAGGCATTGCTTACTCAAGCAGGGACTCACCTTTGAATAAATCTGTAGAGAAAACATTGGGTTCCAAGTCATTGGTGTGGTCACCAAGCACTGCAGCAGAGTGTTGGCCAGAAGGGAAGCTTGCACCACTGAGCTGTGTCTAAACAAGTTAAACAGAAAATGCACATGTGAACTTGGACATCACCTACACAATTGTGATATTGTATAGTTTACCTGACTAAGACTGTAACAATTTAAAATGTTCTGCTTCTGACCCTTGAATATGATTGGCTGGATCACATTTGATCGTGTTGTAAAATTCCCACATCACATCTCTGGCTGCATTTTGTTTTATGTTAGTACACCTTAAAAAAGTTACACTGTCTGCATTTATGAATTACTTGCTAACAATTCAGAAAATATATTTTGCGTTAGAATTGTTATTTACAAATAGTCCCTTACATTTGGCTGTGCCCCCATTCAATAGAACTATGCCAGGTGTACATGTACCCCTTTTCCACCAAAAACGAACTGGTTCGGAACTGGTGCTGGTTCAAAGTTGGTTCGGAGTTGGTTCAACTTGTGAACCTTCTCAGAACCTGTTTGTTTTTCCACTGACTAGAGCGCCCAGCGAACGACGTCGTTACGTCACTGTGTACGTCGCCATACGTCTTAGCTAGAAACGCTTGCAAGTACAACATTACTTTGGGATTATCTCTAACTCGTGAACCAAGAAGGCTTTAAAAACAATTGAAATATGTAAGTCTTTTAATCTTTTCCTTTGATATGTAATCTTTTCTGATTAGTTATGTACTCCTGTCTTATGTATTTTTTTCTTTCCATTTATTTGTTCTATATTGTGACTGTTTTCTCCTTTGTTTACATAACGTTTTCAATAAAAAAAACTGATAAAAAAAAACTAGAAACGCTTGCGCCAACTTCAAGCATAACAATTACAATGGCGGACTACATCGTGTTTCTGCAAATGTTTCTCCTGGCTTTGCGATCCTATATTGTGTCAGAAAATATGTTATCTAAACCCGCCCCCAGCCCCCGACGTAAGCATGACGTGGTAAAAGAACGGTTCTAGTCCAGCAAAGAGTTGGTGCCGCTTTGGAACCAGTTTTCCTGGCCGAGAACCGGTTCTTTGGCTGTCGAAACACAAAGAACCGGTTCGCGCGCAGGCACCGGCTCCGAACCGGCTCTCAAAATGCGTTGGTGGAAAAGGGGTAATGGTGATGCTTTGCGTTGAGACCTTTTTTCTTTAGCCATTGTAAAACAATGGGACTTATTGCTTCAATAGACACTGTATTCAACCTAACCTCACAAGCAGAACTGCCTGATGTTATATTGCAGGACTGGACTTCTGGCCTCTCTCTGGTCTCTGTAGAATACAGGAGAGAATATGAGGAAGGCCAGGGATGGTGAGGTTGTGCATCACTCTAGAAGCAACCATACTATCACTGGTTCACATCCTTTATAGACACAATACATTTATATGCCCACCATAACTAATGTAAGACCATCTCTGTAAACATGGCAATATGTGGCATAAATGATTCTTACTCATCTACAGCACACCATTGACAGCTAGATAAAACATTAAATCAAACAGTCACTGACCTTCCATAAAGACTGTGGATGACATGGTTTGGTCTTGGAAACGTTCTTTAATAGACTCTTGGGCATCAGTGCTTGTAACTGTAGGGGGAATCTAAAAACATACAGGACAAAACATACAGATAAGCTTGCTGGCATCAGCTGGGAGTGTCATGTAATTCAAGATTAACCTGACAATAATGACTGAAAACCGGATTGAATACCACCAAGCAGTGATTTCTGTTTTTTGGTTCTAATTGTTGGCTAACAAGCTATAGGTATTGTGTAATCTCTGTGGCATCATGAAACTGACACACAAAGTAGCTTTTAAGACAGAGATGATTTCATTGTTATCAAGATGTCAAAATATATACTTTAAACCTTGACACCAATGTATAGGGGAAAAATCAAAATGACCCACCTCTGTACGCCAGGGCCATTCTTTCCCACCATAGTCATAAGTGATTTCAGTTCCTGCCGCGATTTCTTTTAGTGCAAAAAGGCAGAGATGTGGCTTCCCTTCTGCTTCGATCAACTTCATTCTGCAATTTGGTGCCTTGTGTTCATCGTTCACAAGACGCCCGAATGACGAATCTTCAAGTGCTCCATCAATACTGCAAATTTAAAAACATCATGCACTAAACAGACGTTTATAGTGACACACTTTTGAATTGTACTTTAATTTGTAAGCAACTACACTAATGCCAACATCCAATACAAGTTTAGTTATTCGATGCACAGTTAATTTAAAGTGCAACATGAGATCTTCACTTCAGAAATCCTGACTTCTCACCAGTGTTGTTTTTGGCAGCCCTTTTAGTTTTAGTCTTAGTCTAAGGCTGCGTCCCAATACCTCCCCTTACCCTAGATTTCTGCCCTAACCCTTGTTTTTGCGCGTTCTCGTGTAGGGGTAGGGTGTCCCAATACTCCAAAGAGCAAGGGGGAGTGCTATTCTCCCCTTAAAATCAACCCTCAAAACATAGTGCGGTCCGATACAGGCTTAAAACGAAGTGGAAGATGAAATTACCCAGGATACCTTGCGAACTCAGCGAGCCGGTCAAATTTTTCAACTAAGATGGCGGACACCGCTGGAAAGGAACAATTAAATTTTAAGTATATTTTCACAAATACGCAAGTAGTGTTAACATAGACCATGTGTCACTTTTTGACTGATTTATGGCCCTCATGGCTGACAGGGGATCCATGTGTCTCTGATTTATGATGGGTCGCTGACAGGCTCCGGTATGTCTAGGCTGCGCGACGCCATGTGACATCCTCCTGCGGTGACATCCTGGCCAGGGGTGTAAAAGAAAGGTGTCTGGCCCCTGGCCTTCCGGGTTTATTGGCCGTCTACCTGCGCGAGATAGGTGTTATGTCGTTGTGTATTCTGTCTGCTGGGGAGGCCCGTTTTCACACTTCGCCAAAAGCTGCGTGCATAAAGGTGCGTAGTACGCGAACACAGTCACTGAAGCGCTGTGTCTTGTGTCACGCTCCTCTGCAGTTTTTTCTCGTTCTCATAACGTTACTATTTTCCAAGCCATATTGTGTTGTTGGATACGTGAGTGCAAGAAGATGGAATCCAGTCTTAACAGTAAGTGTTTTTTATTATTTAGTAACATTGTTAAGGATGATTATTTATTTATATGAGCGTCGCTGTTCTATTGCTTACTTAAGGCTTTATCTGCACACTTCAGATGGTGACAGTTTGAGTCTCTTCGATCTAGTAGATGAGCTTAACTTCCTGAATCAAGCGAGTGGTACGTATAATTATGTTTAAATGTTGCATGCGTTGTGTGTGTGTGTGTGTGTGTGCGTGTGTGTGACGGATGATGTTTGTTTTGTTTTCGCCAGGAGGCGTGCCTAGACCTAACGCAGCTGCAGATACGCACAACGCTGTTGCCTCTTCACGAGCGATCACGGAATCACTTGTGCCAGGTAATGTTAAATGTTGTTACACCCGTGTTTAAACAGTGTTGGGGGTGTGTGAAAATATCTTATCTTCTCTGGGTTTTTTGTTTTTACCAGGGCCGAAACGCATAACTATCAAGGCCTTAGTACATGGACCACAGCGAGCCAGCGAATCTGCTAACGTTGGAGTTATTCCCCTGGGTAAGTGTTTTGTAATTTAACTTTATAAAACAATGTTATGCTGCTATGGTTTGTTGTTTTTGTTTAAAAATTTAACACATGTATTTCCAGATGGTTTATCAAACGTTGTGAGCAGTGTTGGTGCGCCTGAATGTGCGAATGATCCGGATAAGGGCTTAGTGGCAAAACCGAAAAATAGACTGAAACGTAAAGCGAATGTGTTCCATGCGGACGCAAAAGCTTCAGCTGCTGGGGCTTCGGGAGAGCTGGCGCAGACATCTGTCCCGAAAAAGCCAAGACGGTCAAGTGTTAAAAGTAAGTAACGAACAAAAGCTGTTGGATTGATTTCTGTTTACACTAAAATCAGAGAGATAAATGTTTTTATTTGGATGTGATAGTGTATGGTCGAATGTGTTTGGGGGTGTATAATGTGTCACTACGCTAGTTTAGAGCTGATGTTATCATACATTTGCATTAATTGTTGAAAAAAACATAAAACACAAACCCTCATATCTCTCAGAGTAGGCATTTTATTTGTAATTTTAGAACACGACAATGGAGAACGAAAAAAGTGTAGACATGTTGATTTTTTAGCCTGCTGCGCCATCTATAGGGGTGCACTAGTATTACAATGTCTGTTCCATAATTGCTAGCCTGCTCTTATTTGATTGTTTGTTATATATGTATATATATATATATATATATCACTATGTATTGTTTTAATGTTACATTAGTACCAGACTGGTTTTTATTTTATTTTTTAGTCTTAGAAAATATAGTTATTATTAATATTACTGTTATTATTATAATATTAATACACATTTGTATTAACTTTTTTGTTCTGTACCGCTTTTCTACTTCTTAACAGAGGGGGTTGTAGTTCCCGATATAAATGATGTTCAGAGCTGGAGTGATGGTCTGATACAATCGTGGGACGACTGTGTATTTACAAACGACCCTAAAGAAACACTGCAGTCTGTTCCATCCAGCGATCGTGTGTTGTCTGTGGAAGAATCCGACCCTGAACAGCTGCCTTCAAATCAGGAGGCTTACAAACGGGAATCACAACCCGTTATAGACAATCAGCACATAGCCGGACTGATACAGGACTCTGTCAAGACCGCATTGAATGCCTTCGAGGTGCGTTTTGACAAACGCCTTAAAGGTGAACTAAGTAACTTTTTTACCTTAACCGAACAGCTTTGGAGTCATTGTAATGTTTATATCACTGATTTCGTGTTGAATGGTGGTCGTCTCGCACCCCCCTGGTGCCTGTGAGCCGCAAAACCACCCTTGCAACTTTGGGCCGGCGGGCCGCCGGCCTCAGTGTTAGGAAGTATCGTGTGATATCAGGTCTCGCGAGGTAACGAATTGCTTTATGGCAAAAAACAGATCTGATAAAATGAGCATCAAACAGAAATAACCCGGCGCCGTATACATGTGGTGTTGGGCGCGCGCAGCTCTTAAAAGGGCCATACCTTATTTCCACTCGTTACAGCGTCCATCCTACTGAACAGGTACCGGTGTACAGGGGGAGGGGATCCGGCCGTGAGTGCGAGCCATCTCTGCGTGAGTGCTATTCACGACAGTACAAGTACTCCACAGTAACTCTAGGGGTCGCCGTTTGACAAAAACAGAATTCCTACTGAGTGCTGCTTTAATGCCATTGAGAGACGATTAGATGCTTATGAGTCAACACAACAACAACAGGGAATTTGGCTTAAACAATGCATAGCAGCGCAACGATTGCATAGTGGTACTGTTCAAAAAGTAGCCAGAGAACAAGGCCTGACTACAGAATTGTTAAAGCAGCTGGTGCTCATGCTTAAAAAGAAACTTGGGTGAGTTGACAACATTTTATATATATTTTGCATACTATGTTTTTTTTTTTGTTTTGTTTTTTTTCTTCAACATTTGTCACAGTTTTTCATTCTATCTTTTTTTTTACTGTATGGACACAGGGTTTATTATCCGTAGTTTTTAAGGTGTTGCTACATGTGATTTAAATAAATAAAATAAAAAAAGATCTGATTTAAAAAATGCCTAAACGTTGTCGGGAGCCAGATGGTTTTGATCAGGGTCCGGTAGCTAGGTTTAGACGAAACGATGGTAGTTTGGTGCCACCTGAACAGTGCAGTAACACAGAAACATTGCTCTATTTAATACAAACTGTTGAGGATATGAATAGGTCTGAGTCTTCAACTGATACGTTGGTAGAATTATTAAACATCGTGAGATCAATGTCCGATGAGGATCCTGACCCAAATAATGATTTTGAACATGTTTTAAATACCCAACAAGCAGGAGAGGTGTTAGAACCTCCTCCAGAACCAAATTTTGCATTTGATCATCTTGTGTCTTTTCACCAGTCAGGCGAGGGCCCAGGTACACAGACACATCGCACACTCAACCCTGAAGCGCCCAATATGGGTCTCACAGATAGAGATATAGAATCACTTGTAACAGTGGGTGGTGATGTTAGTGGGTACACTGTACTGCCACGAGCTCGGTTCAATGGTCTGGAAATCCACAGGCTTATAAATTTGCGAGAGATATCTTCGACAGATTTAGCAGCCTACACTGTATTTTTACATGACACACTTTCTGAAATTGTGGAGTTTTCCAGACTGTTAGGCGGAGACGGCTGTTTAATCAGCATCACGTTGAGGGGGTCGAGCTTGACATCAGATGTTAGCACACTTTTGACGGGTAGCAATGGTTATAGTGTAGACCTATTTATAAACGATCTTGAAAAAATAATGCAGAGCAACTCTGACGTCCAGTTTGATGAGAGATTGAATTTAAGACTGTCGATAGCGAGAAGTAAACACGGCGGTGCTTATCGAAAGATCCGTGATCTTGCCCACAATGAAGTGATTACCAAAAACAGACTTAATCTGTTCTGCCCCACGAATATTTCAAACAATCTTTGTTTTGCAATCTGTCTGGCACATTTCCTAAATCCACAGAAACCACACGTAGAGCTTGAGTCTGTAGCATCTTCAATACAGAAGTCAGCTGGCTATGGTGATCAATACAAGATAGCGTTTAATGACATCAGACGGTTTGAACAGATGCTGAGCGTTAAAATAGTTGTCTTCTATCGGTCTGATACGGGTGTTTTGGAGAAGTATACAAACACAGACGATCCGCATCCTAAAACAGTATTTTTGTACCTGCATGACAATCATTATTTTATGATTAAAAATCTACGTGCATTTATCGGCACCCCATACGTGTGTGAGTTCTGCCACCGAGGATTCACCTGTAGGAGAGATCACAGATGTCGGTACATCTGCGATGTCTGTAATGACCCGGAATGTCATAATCAACCCAAAAAGCCAAAACATTGCGGCGACTGCCTGCGCTACTGTAAGTCTGACTATTGTTTCGAGATGCATAAAAAACCACCTCTGGGTATGCAATACGCGCAGTGCAACGTGACTAAATATTGTGGTAAATGTAATAGACGTTACCATGTCAGCGGTACTAATCCCAAAGCCCATAAATGCCCTGGCGATCGTTGTGTGCACTGTGGTGAGAGTTTGGTTACCGATGGTATGCATCAGTGTTTTATCCAACCAGTTAAGCCGGAGATGCCGGACGATCGTTACATTTTCTACGATTTTGAGACCCGTTATGAAAATGGTAAACACGTTGCCAATTTTGTATGTGCTATCACGTTTAATGGCGAGGAATTCGTGGCTGAAGGGGCCGATTGTGTGGAACGTCTCGTTAAAAAATTCAGACAACCACGTTACCTTAATTACACATGGCTAGCGCACAATGCATCGGGGTTTGACAATTTCATAATTTTGGAATTCCTTACTAAGATGGGGATTGCTCCTAAAATCACAATGCAAGGTTGCAGGCTAATCTTAATGTATGACACAGCTTTCAAGCAACGTTTTATTGATTCATATTCCTTCATACCCATGCGTCTGGCCAAGACACCCGTTGCATTTAATCTGACTAATGCAGAGAAGGGGTATTTTCCGCACCACTTTAACCGCGTTGAAAATGACAACTACATAGGCCCGTACCCTGACAAGAAATTTTACGGGTATGCAACAATGTCGAACCAAGACAGGGCTGCGTTTGATGATTGGTACAATACCATATCTGACAAAGTGTTCGATTTTAAAAAAGAACTCACGCTTTATGGTAAAAACGATGTCGTTTTGCTGAGGGAGGCATGCATGAAGTACCGCGACGAATTCATTTTGTGTACAGGGCTTGATCCATTTAATTACACCACTTTGGCAGCAACATGTATGGCCACATATAAAACACACTACATCCCAAAAGACACAATAGCTCTGACACGTAACAATGCGTACACCATCCAGAACAAAACATATTCGAACATTTCAATTGAATGGCTCGAATTCACCCGAAAATCACGGGGGATAGAAATTCAACATGCTTTGAACACTGGTGAGGCGTCATTTGGGAAATACTATGTGGATGGTTTCTACGACGATGGCTACGTGAAAAAAGCATTCGAATTTCTCGGATGTTTCTTTCATGGTTGTGAACGATGTTATAACCCCAACGACCTAAACCCCTTATCAAAAGTGCCATATGGCGTTTTGAGAAGACAATGCGACGACAAGATTGAAATTTTGGAGCGTGCGTACGGTCTTCAGGTCGAGGTGATTTGGGAATGTGCATGGATGCGTGCTAAACAGAGTGATGTTGCAGTTATGGATTTCATGTCCACTTACAAACACACTGAAAGATTGAAACCCCGTGAAGCTCTATTCGGCGGCCGAACTAACGCATTAAAACTGTATCACAAAGTTGCGGAGGGCGAGCGGATTAGGTATGTTGACTTTACATCACTATATCCCTACTGTCAGGCTCGAAAATGTTACCCAATTGGGCATCCGGAAATAATACACAAGGATTTTCAAAACCTTGAAGATTATTACGGACTCGTCAAGGCAACAGTCCTTCCGCCACGGAAGTTGCTTCACCCCGTACTGCCTTATAGGACCGGGGGTAAGTTAATGTTCGCGCTTTGCAGGACATGTGCTGAACAGCAGAACCAGACACACCCGTGTGTGCATACTAACGAGGAAAGATCAATTCATGGGTGCTGGGTTAGCATTGAACTGTTAAAAGCCGTTGAGAAGGGTTATGTAGTGACAAAAATCGATGAGGTCTGGCATTTTCCCCAACGCTCTGAAACATTGTTTTGTGATTATGTTAAAACATTTTTACAGTTCAAACAGGAAAGTTCAGGTTTTCCAAAAGACGTTGTGACCGACGCCGACAAAGAATCGTATGTTAGAGATTACTTTGAGAAAGAGGGGATTAAGCTTAATCTGGACAAGATCGAGTTTAATGCTGCCCGCAGATCAATCATGAAGCTCCTGCTCAATTCACTTTGGGGGCGGTTCAGTATGCGCGAGGAGTTACCGACAACCGAAATACTAACAGACCCTGAACAGTTTGCCCGATACATTTTTGGCACTGAGTATGACCTCAAGCATTTCTCATTTGTGTCAGACACTGTTGCAATCGTTCAGTGGGCTTACGCAAATGGGAAAGGGACCCAGACTCGTGACATTAACGTCTTTCTCGGGGCTTTTACAACGGCCCACGCGCGGTTAGAACTTTATGATCTTATGGACAGGTTGGGTGATAGACTGCTTTATTGCGACACAGATAGTGTTGTGTTCACGTCTAAAGAGGGTGAATATGAGCCCCCACTGGGGCCATATCTTGGTGACCTTACTGATGAAGTTGGGGATGGAGACCATATAGTGGAATTTTCGGCAAGTGGTCCGAAAAGTTACGGGTACAGAACTGCTAAGGGTAAGGTCTGTATGAAGGCCAAAGGCATCACACTGAATGCTGTAAACTCCGAGACCATTAGGTTAGACACATTAATTGGGCTTGTCGATCAATATGTGAGGGGGCGGGGTGACAGTAATTACATTCTCGCGTACACCGACAGTATAGTGAGGAACAAAAAGCAGTTCACATTGCACAACAAGTCAGTTGTGAAAAAATTTAAAGTCGTATACAACAAGCGTGTACTGCTACCCGACCTAACTACGCTACCATATGGCTACTGACAACGTTTTTGGGCACCGGGGTGTGGTAGACCCGGATGGTTTTGATTTTAGATTACAACATCCTTTTTCATGTGTGTTAAGTGGTCCCTCTAGCTCAGGAAAAACATTTTTTGTAAAAAAGTTGTTGGAAAATGCTAAAAGTGTAATTTCTAAAAAAATTGAAAACATTGTGTACATTTATGACTGCTGGCAACCTATGTATGATGAATTGTTGAAACTGTATGATATTAAATTTATTGAAGGTATACCGCAGACTCTGAATGATGATCGCTTGTTTCCCACCAACAAGACCAATTTTGTGGTATTGGATGATGTTATGAAAGATGCTAGCAGCAATTCAGAAGTTGAACGTTTGTTTACCAACTATGTGCACCATAGAAGCTTGAGTGCAATATATATCGTACAAAACTTATTTTTTCAAGGTAAATCCAGTAGGACTATCAGTTTGAACACTAATTATTTGGTATTGTTTAAAAACCCTAGAGACAATACCCAAATTAATGTGTTAGCGCGTCAGATGTACCCTAGAAACACAAAATACTTTATGGACTGTTATGAAAATGCGACCAGCATTCCTTTCGGGTATTTATTGATTGACTTTAAAGCGAAAACACCAGAACAGTACCGTCTCAGAACAGATATACTGTCACAATATCCTGTTGTGTACGTTCAGAAAAGAAAACACTGACGTCGTGAGAGAGCGAGAGAGAGAGATTTGAAAAATGTCTGCAAAACTTTTAAGAAATCTACCTCTTTTAAAATTGTTATTAAAAGCAACCCCTAAACAAAGACGTGTTATTTTAGAGGCAGCCACAGACGAGCTCATTGTGACATTGTGTGAAGTAGCTCTCAACGTGGTCCATGGTAATATCCCCCTAACACCACAACAATATCAGAAACTGAAGAGAAGAAGAAGCGAGATCAAAATTGTTGCAGATAAAAAGATTGGCGTTAGACGTAAAAGACGATTGATCAACCAGCAAGGAGGATTTTTATTACCTTTACTATCTGTAGCAATTCCGTTTATAACAAGTTTGATTACGTCTAAATAAGTTTTGGTAATGGAGTATGCTGAGAAGATGTTTTTAGTCCCACAACACCAGCTGGATAAACTGAAATCTTCTAGCACCCGTGAGTCTATACATCAGGTTGTAGAGAACGACTTGGACATGACTATAAGAAATATTCTGCAAAGGTCTGATCTGGATCACCATGAAAAAGCTAAGATGTACACTAGTGTTTTGCAGAGGTTTTTAACACTATCTAGACAAGGGGATAGAGAATCTGCCACATTAACATTAAGTCTTCCACAACATGGCAGCTTTGAAAAAGAAGACACACCATCAAGAGGACATGTGAGTGATCAAAGCGATTTAAGTGATTTTGCAGATGAGATTTTAAAGAATATACCACAGAGGAGTGTGAAAAATGTTCGTTACATTTTAGATAAAATGTCTAAAACTAAAGATATCACTTCATGGACCGAGTCGGGGAAGTTTGTATTTAAAGGCAGGACAATCCCTGGTTCACACATGCTTGACTTAGTTAAAAGCATTACAGCTCCGCAGAAGATTGCTGACGAACGGAGACCCGGTGGATGGTATGAGTTTCTGGAGGCTTTTGCTAGTTTAAATATGCCATACTCTGTTGTACCAAACAATCATGTCAGACATACAATTAACTCTTTCAAATCCAAATCACCCCCGACTATAAACGACTCATCTAAGAAGAGTAAAAAACAGAAAGTGCATCTGAACACCCCGACACATTCAAAATATTTAGAAGACATCGTATACAAATCACCCACACTTGACAAGAGTCAGTGGTTAAATTTTTAATCTTGCTGTTTGTATGTATTTTTTTTTTTTTTTTTGAGAACTTATGATCTGTAATATTGAATGTTATGTCTGTGTAATAAAAAAAGATAGTTAAAGAAAAACACATTTCTGCTCTGTAGTTTTTATTTAATTTTTTATTGTAAAAATATTAAGCATGAGACAAGAACATTTCACCAATTTGCACACACTGTATACATTTGAAAACATTGTCATTACATTGAGCTTGTTTTAGTTTTTTCACAAATGCTGACACCTTTTTGTCATTTTTAACAAAATCGTTGGTATACAATTTCAACACATAACCATAATCAAAGCCCCTTGCCATGTGGTAGAGAAAGAACACACAATGTTGACCACATGTGTCTGATGAAAAATCTTGGACTTGCACACTTGAATGTTGTACTTCGCTAGAGTTGAGCTTTAAAAAGTTTTTGATAATCGGAGGAAAACCATGATAATCTGGCTTATTACCGAAGCTGTCGAAAAAACATCCTACGCCATCCTCGTTTATGTAGATAGCCAACCAGTGTTCCCCTGGGAGTCCTGAAGGATGTGTATTGATCAAAACCATTGCTGGTAGTTTTCTTAAGGGGGTTTTTGGTAGATAGTCACATGGTAGAACTCCAAGAAAATAAGTATCGCATGAAACCTTATCCATGACAGCCGTAAGCTGTACAGTGTTCATTTGAGTGTATTAGTAGTAAGCAACCAGGACCTGTCGGCGATTTGACACCTCAATCAAACTATCAAACAATGCATAAACAATTAAGTTAACCGTGCGTGGTAGTGGCTGTCTAAAACGGGCTTCTAGTCTAATATTGCCACTTTTGATAAGCGATACGTGCTGGCTACACTCTTCGTCTGGTGCGAAATTGAACGCGTAGAGTGTATAGCCGTGCAGAAAGTCCTCTCTATCGATACATAGAGGCTGGTTTTTAAGATGCCTTCCAGAAGCCAGCGCTAACTGGTAAAACTCCCGCACTGCAGAACCATTTTCATATTCAGGTTGCAGGGGCTTCGCTGGGTACTGTTGCCCATCCAGATAAATGGCCAAAAATTCTAAATCATAGTTTTTAAACGCAAATGGGTTTTTATTATAGGCACCCACAAATGCATCGTTATCAACCATAGCTAGAACCAGAGATTTCGGTAGAGTTCCTAAGAACAAGTTTTCTTGATTGCAGACACGTGAGCCTGCAGGTATTGAGAAGTTTTTCAGACACACTCTGTCGATGGGGTATTTGGCTGTGGTTGAGAGTAGGGCTTGTGCATGACCCAGTCTCACAGCTGGGGACACAGACACTTTTTTCACAAATAGCGATGCAGACAGGATGTTTAGTTTATAGGCTGTAGCGTTGCTCCTCATCAGGCAGAATTCATCTTTACCTCTAGTCATTCTAATTTTAAGATCTAATCTATTAAGTAATAGTTTTTCCTGAAAGAAGATATCACTGTGAACAGGTGCGAGTAGTTCGACCACATTACTAGCATTGGTGAAGGCTGCTCTCTTTGTCAGCCCGCGATTTCCCGCAGCTGGGTCAGCCACATCCATCTGGCCCGCTGTGTCCTTGTAGAAGAGCCCTGCTGAGAAAAGCGTTTCAAGGGCGTCTTTACCATAATTGGTAAGACATTCTATCATACAGCGGTATGGATGTGTGCTAGAACTCTGTGATATAAGACGATCTCCAAGCGACACATCCACTTGTGAAAAAATCGTAGATCCAGGTTAGTTCACAAGACCTACGGGGGCTCCGTCTGCAATATCCGTCCCATCAGCATTAGTGATTTTGAGGCGCAAAAAAAGTAATGTGCTGTTTAGATCTATGTAATCCTCCCCATTCCCCGCAATAAAAAATTCCAGCGGAGATGTGTCGGATATCGCTGATAGTGGTGGAACTTCTATATAAGTGTTTTTTTCAATTGCTGTTTGAGTTAGTGGTACAGTAAACAGATCCAGTTCAGTCTTTAAACACTCTTCTGACATGTTGTGTAGTAACGCCATGATTTAAAATATTGTTTTAACAGAGCTCCTTGATCTTTTTGAAGCAGTACGCTTAGCTGTCTCCTTGCGCTTGCGTTTTACAACTGATGTTTTCTTGGGAGGTGGTTTTGTTTTCTTCTGCCTCTGACCACTCCTCCGCACCCCTGGTGGCCTAGATGCTCTTTTGCGAGCCATTACCATTAGTCCGGATCCATCTTGAGCATCATAGTTGTTGTTAAAAGATCTTGATAACGTATTACTAACAACGTCACTTAGTATGTTTTTTGCAGCTGATTTAAGATGCGGCTTGGCTATGCTAAATCCTCGTTTTAGTAGGGGTATAGCCATTCTAAAGAGCCGCCGAAAAATCCCCCCCAAACCGGCCCCATACATGACTCCACCTCCTGCATACCCGGGGAGCCCGCTGCCTGCCTGATTCTGGTAATAGGCAACCCGCATAGGGTCAACATTGTGATTGTTGAAATATGCCATTTTAAACAAAGTGTTTTACAGGCCTGAAGTGAAGTTTGATGCACACTTCCCGTAAGAAAATGGGACGTGCTGGTTCTGATCATCCTTCACTTCTATAACAATATCTGTGATGACTGATTTGTTGATAGACGCGTAGTGAGGTTTGTCGTATCGAACACTGACTGTGCTATTGTTGTCCCCTGTTATTTGTACACACTCCAGGAGCGGTACAAAAGCATCACCCACGGACTGGTAACGGATAATGTCCGTGTAGATATAAAGAGTATAGAAACCACCGTGTGTGGCCGACTGATGCATTGCATATGTTACAATATCCTTTTCATAATTAGTTTTTTCAGGGTTTGTTTTTTGCAGAATAGAATCTCCTATAGGGACGCCTGGTTTCAATCCTAAAATAATGGCTAGTTTTCCATGGAAGGTCATTGAAATGTTAGGTTTTGCTTTCAGAAATACTTTGTTTTTGACGCGGTCATAACCGAATTCCCCCTGAGGCGCTACTAAATCATTTATTACACTAACTAGGGATGGGACATTGTCGTAATACCCTGTTTTTATTGGTATGCGTAGTTTCGATAAGCTGGTCTTCACATCTACACCATGGCGTAAGCTGTTAGTGTACTTTTCACCATCGGTCGTGGTGGGTCCAATGTTTATCTCGAAAACGGCGTCGTTGCTGTTAAAGGTGTACCAGCTTCTAGGATATTCAATTTGAACAAGCCCCACCTCCCATTCTCCTTTTATATTTATAGTGGTAGCCAGTCTTGTTCTATAATTAGAGATTTTATTATTAGGGTATACAGACTGCGAAGCGTTGCAGGGTAGTGTGACATAAAATCCACCCTCAGCCATGTCTGGTTTTTATACAACTGTGTGCATCCTGTGTGTGTGGTTTGTATTTATGGCTTCTGTACATCAACTAATTCTTTCTGGTCGATCACGCAAACTTCGCTGGCCATCCGAGCCACTGTACCAGCACTAATGTTTTGCGACCCTTCGTCTTCTTATCTAAAATTTTTTCAACTTTAAATGTCTTGTTTTTACTGACAAATATTTTTTGCAATTCTTCCGCATAAAAAACACCGTCGATAACATCCCCGTCGTAATCACTCAATCTGTAAACAGGGGGTTCTCGTGGGATACACGCTGATATAGTAAAATACTCTTGTGTGTAGTTTTCCTCATACCCTTTTGCAAACGGTCCTCTGACTTTAGAAATTCGAACCACATCACCAATCTTGTATTTAAATACGGGGTTAACACTATGAGGTCTGGTATCACCATATAGGTTATGCAGCACCACAGACTCGTTTTCTTTCCCCACATCAATCGGCCTCATCTTGATGCTTCTGTGATGGCTCGCATTATATCCTTGTGTAATGTCTTGAAGTATGTCGATGTAACGTTTGGAGTTTGTAGCAGTTAAATATCTCCACATTCTACCTTTTACGGTTCTATTAAACCGCTCGACAACACATGCCTTTAATTCTGTGGGTGTTGCGAAATGGGCTATATTGTACTTTTTTGTTACATTTTGAAAATGTTTGTTAAAAAACTCCTTTCCTTTATCTGTCTGTAATTTCTTTGGTATGCGTCCCTCTTTCAGTATGGATTCAAAAGCTTTAGAGACCTCTACACCACTCTTGTTTTTTAAAGTCCATGCATATTTACTAAAGAGATCGATGCATGTCAGCAAAAAATGGTTGTTGTCATTTACCGGGGCATATGCAGACATATCGACTAGATCGGCCTGGAACTCCATGTCGATACCATAGACAAAAACCCGATTCCTTTTGTATTTTAGTGGGGCCGTTCTGTGTAGTGTATATGCATCCTCGCCAGCGAGCCAGTCTGAAACCTCTTTATCGGTTAAACGAACACCCGTTTCTTTTAAAACAGCTTCTTTTAAGCGTTTTTTCCCCCCTAAAGAACCAGGGTTAGAAGGTTTGTAATAAGTCTTTTTCATTTCTTCTGACATGTTTCCACTTCACGCTCCACAAAAAGAATAACACAGATGGTTTAAGTAATTTGGGTTTTTATTTCTTAAACAGTAAAAGGAGACAAAGGTATCATACAGCATCAATGTAGTGTAAAAAATTTATACACATCACAATGTTTTTTTCAAGAATGTAATCAACCAGGGTTTCAATAATTTCACAAACATCAGCCTGATTGTTTCTTGTCAATATGTCTACACATAGATCAGTCACATATGTACACAAGCACAAAATATCAGCTATTCTAATACAGCTGCCGCATTCAGTCATCAGGTCTAAAATCTTTCTGATAGTCACACAAATTGGTTCACCAGCATTAACGCATAAACGCATCAAATCTGTCCATTCATTTGACAGTTCTTACAACAGACATTTGTTTCATGAGGTTTGTAAAACGATTGGTATCTACAGCACATCTGTTTACAGTAACAGATACATTGGCACATTCATTAATAATCTTATACAACAAGCCGGTCATCTCACATCTAATACGTTGTTTAAGTAGACACTTTGCCAGACCTGTTGCAAAACACGTATTCCCCATGTCGGTGTTACAGTCACTCAACTTGGACAATACCTTTCCAGCTGTCCACAGCGTCATAGACAATTTGTTCGCTGCTGACGTCCACAACTTTCTCTCTGACTTCACGAAGCTTTTCCACAATGAAAACTTCGTCACGCAGTTCATGTAAAATAGCCTCCACTGAACCTTGAATCCTCTGGGGGTGAACCCTTAAACCACAACGGCTCAATGCTTGAGCAACGATGTGCTTAAGGTCCGGTTTCACCAGATTACGTGTCAGTTCCTCAAAGTAGGCGTCAAAGAAATAGGGACCCGGTTCAAACAGGCAGGAATGTCTAATCTGACTGGGGTGATCCACTTCACAACCCAAACAGATTTCTTTCAGCTTTTTGTTGATGACGTGTTCCAGAAGGACCACAACAGTCGCTTTTATGATTTTGAATCCGTCCGAGCGGATACAACTGTCTGTGTTGTCGATTCCAGCAAGGGCCGCAGCTCCAGCTATTGCACCAGTGTTGCCGTATGGTGTTGTAAGGAAGGTCATGTTGTGATATCCAAGATCCATGCAAAATTTATCCAACCAACTGTTGTCGCAAGTTTGTGGGTGGGGCTCCAGCGGCGTAGCATTGTCATCAGGCATCGCTGGGGGAGCCTCAGGGTTGTTGGTGTAGCAGTAGACTGTTGCAGATTCTTGAGACATGGTGAATGAATGTAGCAATTGTACCGATCTGCAGGCGTTTTTAATGGCTGTAATACGTGGGTGGGGTTAAGAGGCGGTCTTCAGCGTTGGTAACGCCCTGCTCAGGGTGAAACAATTTAATCTTTACAGAACTGTAACGGTCATACATGTCGCACCATCTAAACATCTTGTCAATGCATGTAAACACGTTGTCAACCGCACGAACATCTTTCCACTGAAACAAAAATTTCATGTCGTAGCACAAGTGATGCTCAGATTCACGAACAGGCCACGCACGTTCGCAGAGCTTTGTCTTGTCGTTGCAGCAAAAAATATAAACACAATCGTCTGGTAACTTTTTACTATGGTCCCCGACCACACGAAATCTTGTGTCAGGAATTGAGCCATCCCACTCGGCTACGTACAACGGATCATCACCACAGTCGTTCAAATCTCTCCAAACGTAGTTGAAAAAAAGAAACCAGTCCTTCTTGTGGAAAATCACACAGGGGGTCTGTGATGTAAAATCGTCTTCAACATCTGCTGTGTAGAGTTTCACAGTACGCATCACCTTGTCAAACACATACCTCACCACACGACCACCAGACATTGAGAAATCCTGTTTCACAAGAGCACTGTCTTCATGAAGAAATCTTGTCAAGCTAACATTTAGCTTTTTCCTTGGAGCAAAAGTCAGATCTTCTCTCATTTCAACAGGTCCTCTTGTCGGTGAAATACACATAACCTTTCTAGGGGTTTTAGGAGTTCTCGGAGTAGCCATTGTATCAGGAAAGTCGTAGAATGTCTTCTGTGTTCAACAGTGTAACCCCTAACCTTATTTTAAAACTGCAACAAAAGATGTAGGTAGTGACGTAGTTGTGAAAAAGGCACACCTCATACCATAAAAACTACAATGGCAAGTTGCGAGGTGTGAGTTCATTAACCCAGTCGTAAAAACCAGTCAAAAATTTAACATCTGTTTGATCTGTTTGTTTGTCTTTTAAAAGTCCCCGGACATCGGCACGGAGGATGTCACATGGCGTCGCGCAGCCTAGACATACCGGAGCCTGTCAGCGACCCATCATAAATCAGAGACAGGGGAACCTCAGAACCATAAATCAAAGTCATAAATCATTAAAAGTTGATGGTCTATGTTAACACTACTTACGCATTTTAAAATGTCGAAATATGTTGGAATATGTTAGTTTGATGCACATCCAATGGACTGTTGAGTTTTCAACACTAACGTTAGAAAATATTTCACGAAGCTATCTGACGATGTTCATATGATATCTGCCGAGTGCTTCAAAAGCAAATCAAATATACATTTGATCTGGGTAAGTTAGTTAATCTAATTTTATTTTCGATTTTGGCTTCCAAGGATTATAAAAAGAAGATATGTGAGGTAAAATTATTAAAAACTAGCCCCGTTCGTCTAGCGCATCATCTTCCCTTCACAGCGCGTGCGACACAGTCATTTCTCTCTAAACCCAAACTTAACGTCAGAATCAGCACTGAGCACAATCGGTGATTGTTGTAAAGTGCAGTGTCTGCGGTTTCTAAATTGCGGGACGTTGGTAGTAAAAACAGCTACTAAAAGCACAATGATCCGCGCAAGAGACGTTGCCCCTGTTCCCATGGCGGCGCGCGCGCGTTCGGAAATGGATTGCAACTAACGTTAGACAAGCAAACTTTGGGTTTTGTGTGCGTTTCTAAACGATCAGATACAAACAAATATATGGCAAAATGACCGGAAATGCGTCTTCTATATTCCACATGTCTTCTCTGTTGATTCATCAGACTTAGATAAACGAAAACAGCCCACACAACAGGCAACACAACAACTGGAACCGGCAAATTTATGAATGAAAATAGTAGTAGAAGTAGTAGACACTTTGACGCTGCGCGTGACGTATTGAGGATTGCCGCGCTAATTTGCATATAGTGGTGTCCCATTTCATAGGGAAAGATCTTCAACTCCACTTCCCTCGTTGAGGAGACTTTACTTTCGAGGGCACTCAAAACCAAGTGTAAGTTTTAAGGGGGGAGAAATGGGACAGGGCCTTAGTCTTATGGATGAAAATGCTTTTTAGTTTTAGTCACTTAAAAACGTAATAGTTTTAGTCAAGTTTTAGTCGACGAAAACGAAAAAAGGTTTTCATCAAGTTTTTAAATCTTTAAAAAAATAGAGAAAATAAAATGCGGCTGTGTCAAAATTGGTATCAAGTTCAAAACTAGAAAAGAAATAAGTGCCACTTTGCAATCTGTTAAAAAAAGAAAAGAATAGAAATCCATTTGGCAAGACAGGTCTATTTATCCCTGCATTAGTGGCTGCAATGAGCCTGTTTTGAATTGCACAAATTCTCAAAAGTCATGCTCAATGTTCAGCTGAGATCTGTAGGCCTACTTTGTTTTCAGTGAAACTGAAACAACTGAAAAGCCCATCTCACAGAGATATGATGTGGCAAAGGGAAGAAGAATGCACACAGCTCTCTGCCTTTAGCCTATACTTAAAAACGTGATATATTTTTTTAAATAGATAAAATAGACATAACATACTGTGTTTGATATGGGATTAAAATGATGGGTAGTGTATGGGCAGTGTATAAGATATAAACTAATGATTAATTACTGAATTCCTTTGTTCCGATCAGAGCATGTGAGCGGAGAGCGCATTTCTGAATATCCCTCCGCTCGCTCATCAAGCTCAGGGTCGCGCGCTCAACACAGAATGGCCTGCTGGTTCGAGAATATGTGGAATAAGAGCTGCCTCCGACTAAAGTTTTTATTCTAGTCGACTAGTAGTTGTTCATTTAAGCCATTAGTGGACAAATCGACCCCTTTATATTAATGTACTTAAATAGGCTATACGGGATATTGAGCGTTATAGCCGCAGTCAAGCGCACGCATAAAGCTTGCCACAAAGAACCGGCAAAAGTAATGACTATGAATGTGTAAAAAAAATAGCAAGGAGACATTTAATTGTTTATTAATAAACTGGTGTTTTCGGTGTCGCTGCAAAGATGAATTTGATGATGCGGACTCGCCATGAACGAATAAAGATAAAAAGGCATAAAATGGAAAATTTCCTCCCGTTTTGGAGGAGACCTGTCACGCCAGTGGGGCGCTCCCCACACTTTGAGAACCGCTGGATTATACTGAAACTGAAAGTAGCCTATGTCCATAAATCATCTCGTCGTTTCCAACCACCATGCCCGTTTATTCGCCGCCATGGTCCTTCGAATATGTGTGGTGACTGGTGATTGACTAGCGGCAGCCGCAGGTGTGTTGTTGTGTGGAATCTGGTGCGCGCACGGCATGGGTACCCAAAACAATGATAGGAAGCGGCTGCATTGCTGAAACTTTTTTAGCTCAAAACAGACAGATTTCACGCAAAATAGGCAGAAATGACACGCATTGCGAACGTCAGACTTATAGTCATTTTCGTTCCGTCTCGTCTTGTCAATGAAAACTCGAAAACGTCTCGTCATGTTTTAGTCACCTTAGAACCATTTTTAGCTAGTCATCGTCGCGTTATCGTCATAAAAAAAAAGTGCGTCAACGAAATCATTTCGTTATCGTCATCGTTGACGAAAACAACATTGCTTCTCACTATAGAAATCTAAACATATTAGTCACTCTGAACCTACCACCATGTCTTCCGCTTCCATATGAAGTCAAACATGAAGACCGAACATGCCTTGTGGTACAGTTTACGTCTATGTTCAGCTTCAGCTGCATCAATGAGCTCCCCTCTGTACTCCACCACAAAGTCTCCTTGATTGAAAACAGCTAAGGTGAAGATACCACGACCTGCAGACACAACCTTATTATACACGGGGCTAGCAGACTATCCATTGGATACAACTCCTTTCTACATGTAGAATAATGAATACAAGTGTAGAATACAGCAACAGACAGGACCACTACTAAAGGTGGTATCAGCGATTTCAGGCCCAAAAATAAATGATCACATTCATCTAATCTTTCCTAACGATCCACTAGCTGCCCGCCCCATAAGCAGGCCGTCAAAAAAACGTCTCTGAGATCTGCACACAAAAACAATTGGTTTCACAACACTCAAAACCAAAATAAATAGTGTTCCAACCAATCACTGACAAAGGTGGGGGTTTTGAGGTTTTGCGCTCGTGCACGGCTGAAGACGTGTCGGCCAAAACTTTGGTTTTGAGTGTTGTGAAACCAATTGTTTTTGTGTGCAGATTTTGACCGCCTGCTTATGGGGCGGGCAGCTAGCAGGATCGTTAGGAAAGATTAGATGAATGTGATCATTTATTTTTGGGCCTGACATCGCTGATACCACCTTTAAAATATCATTCAAATACTATTAACAACTTAAATTTATATTGATGTTTGTACAATTAATAGTCATAGGCTGAAAACCACTGGTCATAATATACATTAAAAAACCAGTGACGTGTAACCCCGCAGTTTAGCCTACATTGTGTCAAAGTCACTCACCTTTAACTGGATTAATATATTTGATTTCTAACATTGAACTCTTGTCTCTTCCTGAAAGGATGTGATTAGTGGCATCCTGAAGGGGAGTAGTTCTCCGTGGCATGACTGAATTTGCTAAGGAAATTAAGAACAAAAATGTAAACACCAACACATCTTCTCACATCAACACTACTTTTCATCTCACTAATACCATGGATATTCAAACAGTTTCAATTGAGTTCTAGGCTTTCATAACATTCACATAATATTTCCCTGCTGTCAGAATATCAATATATTTTAAGTTCTGTGAGGGGTCATACACGACAAACAGATGGACACAAGGGTCTAATTTCAATGCCTTAATACATTAGGCCCCGGTTTCAGAGACAATGCTTAAACTAGTCCTAGACTAACATGCATGTTTGTGCGGTTTAAACTGACATATTTTAAGATCTGTCAGTGCAAGTTGCTTTCAATGTCATTGTTTTGTCTTAAGATGCACACCAGTAATGTTTTTTTTTTCTAAGGCACGTTTATAAAAGCTGCTTAAATGTACTAATTAAAGGCCTAATCCTGTCTGTGAAACAGGGCTTTAGACCTCTTAGAAATGTAATGTGCTTCACTAATACAACTATAAGAGTGCAAAACAATATAATGCAATTTAAAAAGGTAAAACTTTAGAATATTATGTAAACAAATATAGCCAGTGTATACTGAAGAATGGGTCCTGTCATCCATGTTACTCTAGTCCAGTGGTTCCCAAACCTGTCCTGGCGCACCCCCAACACTGCACGTTTTCTTCGGCTCCCTAATCAAACACACCTGATTCAACTCATTAGCTCATAAATGAGCTGATGAGTTGAATCAGGTGTGTTTGATTAGGGAGACAAAGTTGGGGGTGCGCCAGGACAGGTTTGGGAACCACTGCTGTTACTTTCATTCATTTCTTAAAAAGTATAAAAATTATATTTGTAATGGCCTTCCAAGTTTTTCCATTGTAACCCTATAAATATTATATGATTATATTGCAAAGTCCTATTTTTTATATCTCTTGTAAATATATATATTTTTTTAATTGACATGTGATCAACCTCATGAAAATGTAAGATTGAAAAAATTAAAATCCAAAATGTGCAAATCCCAGTGAAAAGAGGGACTAAAATACTGCACATATGTGTGAAAACTATAACATAGTTCTACTTAAAATATATAGTAACGCATGCATCTGTAAAAGGCATATAAAAAAATCACAACATGAGGTAAGTTAGATAAATACTCATAAAATAAAAAATATGCAAAATACAATATCTTGTCCTTTTAAGCTGTCTTCATTTCATGGATATTTAAAACAAATCGATACAATTTTATTTTTTAATTAGTCAAAGTTGAAAAGGCCTTGATTTCGCAGAATGACCCGCTTTACTGTTAAGTTTAACTTTGTATTTTCGTATTTGTATATCGCTTTGGACAAAATCATCTGCTAAATACCATAACTATAACCATAAACATGCCCGTACTTGTCATTGGAAGCTATTAAAACGTTTTGATAATGATTTCTTACCTGCTCTCCACAACGTGCATATCCAGAACTCCCGGGAAAATGAATCTCCTGATGACAGACGTAACTCTCTCCTATCCAGCCAATCAAAATTCGTTTTCAATTATGAGCATGCGCAGTGTTGAATTAGCGTCTAATTTCACGCGTTGTGTATAATTTCCCGCGCCTGTGTGTCGCAACATGCAGGGACAACGGCAACAGATAGGGGGCAGTGGCGGACACACACATTTACAAAATATGTCAGGTTTTTGGTATACAAAGACTTTTGAGAAAACCACTTTTTAGGTATTAAAACATGCTGAGAAAAGGTTTTATAAGGTTTATTTTTATGAGGACAGTCAACTGTCCTCACATACCAGAGGGTCCTCATTGCTCTCAGAAATGTCTTGAAATCTGTCCTTCTAAACCCCAAAACAAACACACACACACACGAACCAACACACACACATAATGGACTTTTACATTACACTCATAAAACGTACTCGGTTACTAACGTAACCTCTGTTCTCTCTAGAGAGGGAACGAGTACTGCGTAATAGCTTACGCTATGGGGAAAACCTCTTTTCCTCGAGATATTGAAGCCAAAAATTATCCTTAATTTTTTATTAATGTAAAACGCTTTGCAGCAGCAAGCAGACATAGGCGAAACAGCTCGCGCGCCTATTGGCTGCTCTTGCGGCAAATGCAGCAGCCTATCGAGAGGCGTTGCGTGACACATATCCAATGGGGGCATTACGCGCCCATTTCGTCACGTCCCGCCAGAAAAGGCGTGGTCTCGCCTTATAAATATAGCTCGAAAAGGCTGGTACACTGGTTTTCATCGCCGAAGCGAACCAGCGCTGTTGTATGCACGGCAAGATACGCAGTACTCGTTCCCTCTCTAGAGAGAACAGAGGTTACGTTAGTAACCGAGTACGTTCTCTTACGAGAGTATCTCTCGTACTGCGTAATAGCTTACGCTATGGGGAACACAATGCAACACGCCGTGCGTACAGGGATCTGACACCAAAGTCCCCGGGGGCCGAAGCCCAGGGGGCCCATATAGTGCATAATCACCATAAACTCACATAGAGTGGGGGAAGAGAGGCTGAAAGCGTCATTCCTAATAAGATAGCACCCCGAGGGGCTAATCATGTGACAATTAAACGCGCAGCCAGGGTGAAAACTTTTCAGCCTGATCTGGGTGGCCATACATGTGTCAATACTCATGGGGCTGAAGTAAACTCAGTATCTGGGCCGCACAGCGGGGCAGATAGTACTGAAATCTATATCGCCAAAAGCTTAGCCTGCAAGGCGGGTACCTCCAGGTTATAGTACTTTATAAATGTAGACGGCGAGGCCCAGCCCGCGGCCGTACAGATATCCTGCAGGGAAACCCCGCTGGACCATGCCCACGAAGAGGCCACGCCTCTCGTGGAGTGCGCTCTGACACCCAAGGGGCACTGCAGGCCCTTTGCCGCGTAAGCGAGCGCAATGGCATCCACTATCCATCTGGATAGGCTCTGTTTTGAGGCGGCGAGTCCCTTGGAGCGCCCACCAAACAAAACGAAAAGCTGCTCAGTCTGTCTGAAAACAGACGAGCGCGACACATAAGCCCTTAACGCCCTGACAGGGCAAAGGAGACTCGCGTCTTTCTCCTCATTGAGAACCGGAAGGGCAGACAGGGAAATTACCTGGGCCCTAAACGGTGTATTGAGGGATTTTGGCACATACCCGTGCTTTGGTTTGAGAATGACTTTCGAGTCATTAGGCCCAAACTCCATACATGAAGCGCTTACTGAAAGCGCCTGTAGGTCCCCTATGCGCTTCACTGAAGCGAGAGCCGTGAGAAACACTGTTTTGAACGACAGGTGTTTCATGTCCGATCGTTGGATTGGCTCGAACGGGGGGCCTTTCATGGCCTCCAGGACCGTGGAAAGGTCCCACGCCGGGACTGAAGGGGGCCTGGGAGGGTTTAGCCTCCGAGCTCCCCTAAGGAAACACACGACTAAGTCGTTCTTCCCCAGCGGCTGGCCAGGCACCTGTTTTGCAAACGTTGCTATGGCCGCCACGTATACTTTGAGCGTGGATGGGGTCCTGCCCCTATCCAGTAGCTCTTGAAGGAAGGAAAGCACTTCCGAAACCCCGCAGTCCACCGGTGAAAAGCCCTGGGCTTGACACCACGCAGAGAACACCGACCATTTCGAGGAATAGAGCCGCCTGGTAGACGGTGCTCTAGCCTGCGCGATCGTGTTTAACACTCCCTCTGGGAGGTTAGCGGGTACCCGTTGATGGCCCATGCGTGCAGGGACCACAGCTCCGGGCGAGGATGCCAGATCGAGCCCCCCTCCTGAGAGAGGAGGTCTCTCCTCAACGGCACAGGCCATGGGGCAGTGCTGGTCAACTGCATCAGGACAGGGAACCACATCTGGTTCGTCCAGAGCGGAGCTATGAGCAGCACTGGGCATCCGTTTTCCTTGATTCGTTCCAGCACTTGAGGCAGGAGCGAGACAGGAGGAAAAGCATATAGGGGACAGCGGGGCCAGACATGAGCCAGCGCATCCTTGCTTTTCGAGAAAAACTTCGGGCAATGAGCGTTTTCGTGGGACGCGAATAGGTCCACCTTCGCTCTGCCGAAAGTTCTCCACAGCAGCTGGACCGTCTGCGGGTGCAGCGACCATTCTCCTGCTGGGACATTGTTCCTGGACAGTCTGTCTGGTCCCACATTCAGGTGACCAGGCACGTGCGCTGCTCTTAGTGAGAGCAGGTTGTGCTGAGCCCAGACCAGGAGGCGTTCCGTCAGCCTGTGAAGGTTTCGCGACCTGACGCCGCCCTGGCGATTTATGTATGCCACCACTGACATATTGTCCGACCGGACCAAGACGTGGTGGCCAGTTACTTGGGGACAGAAGTGCCTTAGCGCTTTGTCGACTGCTATCATTTCCAAGCAGTTTATATGAAGGAGCTTTTCCCGTTCTGACCACAGGCCAGCTAGCGGTCTGCCCTCGAGCAGCGCTCCCCACCCCGAGGTGGAGGCGTCCGTAGACACCACCCTCACACTCGAAGCGGTCCCCAGACTCACACCTGACTGATACCAGTCGGCTACTTTCCAAGGTTTCAGAGCTGAAACGCACTGCAAGTCGACCCTGAGGCGAAACAGACCCGCTGTCCATGCCCTGGGCGGAACCCGCGCGTTCAGCCACATCTGCAGTGGGCGCATGCGAAGCAGACCCAACTGGAGTACAGAGGCTGCTGAGGCCATCAGACCCAGCATTTTTTGAAACCTTTTGAGCGGAACTATCGAGCCGTGGCGGAAAGATTTCGCGACGTGCTGAATATTTTGTCCGCGCTCTGGTGACAGGCGTGCTGTCATGGACAGCGAGTCTAACACTGTTCCCAGAAAGGAAATTTTCTGACTGGGAGACAGTGAACTTTTCGCCCAATTGACTGTGAGGCCCAGCCTCTCGAGGTGCACGAGTAAGGCGGCCCTGTGTTCTATGAGCTCTGATCGTGATCGAGCTAGAATCAGCCAATCGTCCAAGTAGTTCAGGACTCGCATGCCCTGAAGCCTCAGGGGTGCGAGCGCTGCGTCCATGCACTTCGTGAATGTACGAGGTGCTAGAGACAGGCCGAACGGCAGGACTGTGTATTGATATGCCTGGCCCTCGAAAGCGAATCTCAAGAATCGCCTGTGATGGGACGCTATTTGTATTTGGAAATAGGCGTCTTTCAGATCTATTGACATAAACCAGTCCCCGTGGCGCACTTGCGCGAGGATTTTCCTGGTCGTAAGCATTCTGAACTGGCGCTTCACCAGCGCTCTGTTCAGCTGTCGCAGATCTAAAATGGGTCTGAGACCCCCATCTTTTTTCGGTACCAGAAAATATCTGCTGTATAAGCCCCCTTCGCTCTGAGCCTGAGATAAAGGTTCTATAGCCCCTTTGCTCAGTAGTTTCGCTATCTCGGCACGAAGTAGATGAGACACTTCGTTTTTCACCGTAGTTTCGACACGCGCCGTATGACGGCGAGGGCGCCGAGCGAACTGTAGCGAATAGCCTCTCTTTATAGTGTTCAGCACCCATTCTGATACCCCGGGAAGCTTTGACCACGCATCTGCGTGAATAGCTAGAGGTAGAATGAAATCCGGGCTCTGGCCGCGGCGAAACGGCAGCTCGAGAGCCCGGGTATACTGGGAACACAACACCGTGTTTACAGCGTTCGAGGCGGGGGGCGCGCTGATCACAGCGGGCAGCCTGGCCGCGCTCAGCTTCTCTATGGCATATTGTGCAGAGAAAGTGAGCGGGGCGGATCCCGTAGGATTCGGTGTGTTTATGAGAGACTGCGGGCGCGGGACTGCGGGCACATCTGCACTGAAAACACTGTCGGTTAGAGCCGACTGAATGTGTGTTGGTTTCGTTTTTACAGAAACCAAGGGACACGCAGCGTGTAGTGTAAGCGGGCATTGTGACATGGGCGCGTTCACTACATTGCCTGCACAATCGACCTGAATCGATTTTATTTGTGCTAGCCCTGCACCGTGGCAGGCTGTGTCTGGGTGTGGGAATGGGCACTGGGGCGTGGGCATTCTTACGACACTCATAACACCATCGGCCGTGGCCGGAACACCAGAAAATACACTCTTTATTTGATTTATCTGGGTAGCCGTAAAAACGACTTTTGTGCGCAGGCAAGCGGGCTGAGACACCGGCTGGCTCACTGCGAAATACACTGGGACAGTCACAATGCTTGGAACTGAACGAGCGAGAAGTTTTGGTGGAAATCCGGCCGCAGCGGGATCTGAACACCGTCGCTTTCCTAGAGTGGCTAGGAAGGCTTCGAGGCCTCGGGCTTGATCTCAATCCTCGGCCGGGGCCCGCGCTGAGGGGGGCGGCGTCCAGCAGAGCGAGAGCGCGGTCTCTGATCTCGGGCCTGGCGGCGCTGTGAAGCGGCGGCGGCGGGCGGTGCAGGATGCGGCTGAGAGCTGCGAGCAGACGGCTGTTTTGGGCGACCTGCAGCAGAGCTCGAGCGCTTCGGAAGGAAGTGCTTCATGGCCTGCGAAGTTTTCTGCACCTCCATGAATCTTTCCGCGAAATCCTTGACGGCAGATCCGAAGAGGCCCGCTGGCGAAATTGGCGCGTCGAGGAACACAGAGCGCTCAGCTTCCGTCATCTCAGACAGCGTTAGCCATAAGTGTCTCTCAGCCACGGTGAGAGAGGCCATATTCCGTCCCATGGCCTGTGCAGCGGCTTTAGCAGCGCGTAGAGCGAGGTCTGTAGCGCTTCTCAAGTCCGCCACGCAGATCGCTCCGGGTCCTTCCTCGTCCAGTTTAAGGAGAAGGTCGGCCTGGAAGATTTGTAATATAGCCATAGTGTGCAGCGCTGAAACTGCTTGCCCGGCGGCGGTGTAAGCGCGACCGTGCATGGCTGACGTCACACGGCAGGCTTTAGATGGGAGCGTTGTCTGAGCGCGCCGTCCAGCGGAGGGCGGGCAGAGATGAGACGCTACCGCAGGTTCCACGGGGGGAATGAAGAGGTACCCTCTGTCCTTCGCACCGTCCACCGTGGAGAATGCAGCAGAGGCAGAGGTACGCAGCCTGGCGGAGAAGGGGGCGTTCCACGACTTCGTCACTTCCTCGTGTAACTCAGGGAGGAAGGGCGCTGGTCTCGACTTTGACGGGGCTTCGTCTTTCCCGAGAAAGCGCCCGTCCAGTCTGTTGCGCGGCGGTTGCGCGGGCGCCTCCCAGTCGAGGCCGATGTTTTCCACGGCTTGAGAGAGCAGACGCATCAGCTCAGACTCAATGCCGGATCTCTTCCCAGTGGTTTGGCGGGAAACGCTAGCGGGGGGGTGGTCCACGGAGCTCGCCCAATCCTCGCTATCAGACGCCAGAAGAGAACACGCCTCGGTGGGTTCGTCGAACTCGTGGACGGATGCGGCGGCAGACGGCGGCCGTTGTCCTCCGGTGAGCGACTCGAGCGAAGCCGGCGAAGCTGGCGGGCGAACCGGCGAGCTTTGGCGGGCTGGAGAGAGCTCAGGAGCGCGCTGGGCGCGGCGCTTCTTGCGGCGCGGCGTCACGGCGGGCTGTGGTGAAGGCTCGGAGAATGATGCCAGGCGAGTCCTCAGAGTCACCATGGGCAGAAGCTCGCAATGGGGGCATCCGCCATCAGCGAGCGCGATAGCCGCGTGATCCTCACCCAGGCAGGACACACAGATGACATGACGGTCCCCGTCGCTGAGTGGGGCGCGGCACGAGCCACAGGATGGCATCTTTAAAAAGACGCAGCTCTTTTGTGATGAGAAGTGCGTGAACACTCTCAGCAGAGTAATGAAAAGGATACTTAACGCCGGAAAGCGCAGCAGGTACGGCAGTGGAAGGCGGCGAGGCCAGCGACTCCAGGAGCTCGTCCCGCTGAAAAGCTTGCGTCGACGGCGCGGCTTCTCACTCCGGATCCAGCGATGCGAGTGCTTCGCTGAAGAGATGAAAATCAGTGTACCAGCCTTTTCGAGCTATATTTATAAGGCGAGACCACGCCTTTTCTGGCGGGACGTGACGAAATGGGCGCGTAATGCCCCCATTGGATATGTGTCACGCAACGCCTCTCGATAGGCTGCTGCATTTGCCACAAGAGCAGCCAATAGGCGCGCGAGCTGTTTCGCCTATGTCTGCTTGCTACTGCAAAGCGTTTTACATTAATAAAAAATTAAGGATAATTTTTGGCTTCAATATCTCGAGGAAAAGAGGTTTTCCCCATAGCGTAAGCTATTACGCAGTACGAGAGATACTCTCGTAAGAGAACGAGCCATTACCAATTGTATACGATATATTCCTGTATGTCTGTGTGTTTCCCAGTCCATGGTAGTCTAGATATGATCTCCTAGCGTATCAGTGAAACTCTTGAGAGTTTATAGTTATGTATTAAGATGTCTCTTCGTATTCCAATTATGTGTAAATGTTGTGTTTGGTACCGTTTTAATTATCTCATTCCAACTGATTTGGTCAGATACAGAAGATTACAGTAAAATGTATGTTTTCTATGTTTTTACCATCTTGTGGAATGATTCTGACAAATTCTGACTGGTCATAAAAGAGGCGGACACGGCCATAGTTTAACTTTGACAAGACAAAGAGAATTTGGCCGCCAAAAGTTTCGTTGAATGTCATTGGCCAGTTCGCACCTCAGAGGTGTGGACTCCAGTTCCTCTAAAGAGGACTGAGCCTCCCTCTCCGCGCTTCGCTTCCTCCCTTGTCCTCGTGTCATAATGTAACGTCTCGCCTCCGGGCGAGCTCTTCGCCTTTCTTTTATTTGTTTCTAGTTTAGTTTGTATTTTTCAGTTGTAGATAAGTCTCTGTGTTTAATTCCAATCAACGATTGAAAAGAAAACCCCGTGACATATCTCTTCAGCAAATCCATCTACAAGGGACCTTTAAACGAGCGCGCGCTCGCTTTGAAGGAGAAACACGCGCACGTGACCACGTGACGCGCCGGACCGAGCGAAGCACGCGCTTCTTCACCAGCCATGCAAAGATGTAACATTAACTCCGCGTGATTTCCCCGTAGAGATCTTTATTTCTTTTCTTTGTTAGTCAAAGTTTTGTTTTCCGTAGTCGACTCAGTTCACTTCCACGAAGTGAAACGAACTTAGCCGAACTATCTTCCTTTGGTAATGTTACCCAAAGACTTTGAACCTCCGTTCAACACGCGCGCCAAGCAGCACCACGTGACGCTTCTTAAAGGACTCCGCTCACGCACGCGGCCAGACAAGGCCGCGCAGGAATTCCGGACACAGAGAGACCAAAACTTGTGCGACACAGAGAGACCAAAACTTGTGCAAGTATCTCTTTTGAAGCTTCTCAGAGGCATTAAGATGATGTGTTTCGTGTTGTTACAGAAAGGTGAAAGTCTAGGGAAAAATCTTACCCATGCCGTCTCTCTCTCCCTCTCTCTCTCTCTCTCTCTCTCTCTCTTACTCGCTCACGCGTGTAAGTTATCCATTGTCCAAACTTTACGCATTTCTCGTTCATTGATGTCTTATTGTATTGTTCATTGATGTCCATGTGTTTGTAAATACATATATATCCCGTGTAACCGTAGTAAATACATAAGTAGTCATGCCTCTATTAAATTAAATATATATTCATTTGATTGATGTACTGTCTCTTTGCTCAGTTTCAAGTCCCTTAAGTGCTAAAGATCTTATGCTACAAGCTTACTAAAATTAAATATACCTTAAAGAGTATGTGTTCATAGGGCGGGAAACCCAATTCTTCTGGCCAGAGAATTGCGTTTCCTGAAATCCTATAAAGTAAGATGATATTGTCCCACAAATATTATCCTGACAATTGAGCTAATTCATTTTACCTGTTTTGTGAAACGTGGTCCGTGTAATTAACTGCAATCAACTTGGGGTTAATTTCAAGGATTCACATGCATGCAGGTAAAATGACAGATCCTCCCTTATCGGGAGATTTATTAACATGTAAGACTGATCTAATCCAAACATGTATGAATAATTATTAATTACCAATTATTAATTATGATATGCAAATTCCCCACGGATTAGATCCGCCCTGAATCCTTACACATCGCTGCTCGCAGCTATATATATATATATATATATATATATATATATATATATATATATATATATATATATATATATATATATATATATATATATATATAAGCAAGCCGGTGGCACCGCCACCCCGGTGCCTTTAGGGTTACTGTGTATGACGGGCAATTACGTAACCCCGCTTTGACTGTTGAGAAGAAGTGTGCTGTAGAGCTTGCATCAGTGTGGGCTCTGCAAAAGTGTGCATTGAGGGCACAAATCAACCACAAAGTATGCGTGAGCAACCTTCTGAAACCTAAAATGATAAATGAGACACCCTACAGACGGTCTCATGGATTTAACGGACACATGAAATAAGCACACAAGACTGAAAATCTGCCGAACGGCTCTGGTAGTTCTGGTTCAGCACTGATGATGTTGTAGGAAAGTGCACTCTAGTTGGTCTGGCTTATTCGGGATTTTTTATTTTATACAGAAATAAATTATTTATAATTCAGATGAGAATAAAGTTAGTGTTGATTTAAATGAAGGAAAACATAGATTGTATTGATCTCAAATATAGCACATTAATTTTAAATTCATTTAGGTTCAATTACCAAACATACAATCTTAATTTAATTTAAAGCAAACAATACACTTAAAAGATATGGGTTATATGAATATAAAAAAATAAAAAAAAACGTATATATTAGAATCGAATAGAATCATTATACTCTTTTGTTGAAGTGTTTTCCATGAAGAATAATAGGCTATTGAACTCACAATTCAAGCAATCGGCCCCAGAAAAGGCATTAATTTTGAAATGAAACTAACGGCTGCACGGGCATTCATAACGGTGCGCGTCCACGGCGATGAGCGAGCAGAACAGAATGAACGTTTTTTTGTTCATTCCTACTTCCATAGGAATTCCCTCGAGCGCTCTGCAAGCCCCACCATTATCAATGTCCATGTGGACGTCCGTATTTAAAAGCTCTCGGTCCTCAGTCACATACCAAATATATGTATATATAACTATAATTTTGGACACAAGAGGGCAGTATGGCCTTATGTATGAGTTGGTGTTTAAACTAAACTATCACTCGAAGAGTAGACGACTTCCTGTTGGGCTGGCGTAAAACTTAGAGCGCGAAAGTTGTTCGGCCCGATGAAATCTATATGATTACCGAGTTTCAGATTATTACATGCAAGCCTGTTTGATATATGGACAAGTGTTCAAACCACATTCCAGGGGGCGCTGTCAAGCCCCCCTGCCACGCCCGGGTACAATCTTCAGCCCGGCCCTGATGGCCGCGGGTTCTGACCCGTGTGCAAAGTTTCAAGAGTTTTCGAGTACGTTAAGAGCCCCAAAAGTGCCCAAAAGCTAGTAAAATAATAATAATAATAATAATAATCCTAAGGAAAACAATAGGGCCTTCGCCTTTTCAAGGCTTGGGCCCTAATAACGAAGAAGAAGAAGAAGAATCCTAAGGAAAACAATAGGGCCTTCGCCTTTTCAAGGCTTTGGCCCTAATAATAATCCTAAGGAAAACAATAGGGCCTTCGCCCTTTCAGGGCTTGGGCCCTAATAATCCTAAGGAAAACAATAGGGCTCTGCGCCCTTTCAGGAAAACAATAGCTGCGCCCTTTCAGGGCTTGGGCCCTTATAATAATCCTAAGGAAAACAATAGGGCCTTCGCCTTTTCAAGGCTTGGGCCCTAAAAAACTCAACTGAAATTTCGAACAAATTTGAAAGTGATTGTGACAAACGATGGTTCGGTGTGTGGGTTATGGGCGATCGTGCACTTTATTGACGGCTTCCTCTTTTCACAGCGCTTTCTCGCGCTCACACAATTAACTCAAAATCAAACTCACAGAACATGTATATATAGATCAATACTCTTTCCACTGATTGCAGGTCGCAGAGGAAGCAACACTCTTTTCGCTGGTCACAGCTTTCTCAGGATCCCCGTTCAGCAGCGTGCACAAGCTCCCAGTCTCTCTCTCAACGCTCTGTCACCGCGGCCCGCTTATATGTGGTCTTCTCACGCCAATTACTGAAATCACAAACAGGTGTTCGTCATTTGCACTTGACCCACTTACTTACCGCTCGGCTCCGCCCTCGCTCTCCCGCTACAGACCTCGCTGCCCACGCCCCCCTCGCCACAGTGATATAAAAAATTTAAATAAATATTTTTAAAATTGCTAAACTATAATAACCTTGAGATGAACATGGGCCTTTACCATGATGCCGGTTTCCCTATATATTTCATCAACTATAAGTAACTTCACAACTTTTCACTTGCACTGATATAGCCAGATATTTTTTTCTTACTGTGTAAATGCATTTATATATTTTATATTCTTCAATCTTCAGCAGAAGAGAGAAAAGAATCTTGCTGACTCTCGCACAAGAAGTGAATTGCAGTTTCTCTACGTTTCCAGGCATGTGATTGGCTGTTCTCTGCTGATGTCACACTGTCATGTGCATGCGCTGATCTTTAGCCTAGAAATCTAGACTCCCCCTAGCGGCTGCAAAAATTATTTTCCAGCCAGTGTAGTCTAGCATCTCTCCGTTGACTTTCGAGCTGGAAAAAACAAACTCTAGTCAGGCCAATCACATCGTGTATAGAGTCGGCGGGCGGGCTTAACATAATGATGACAGAGATGCAACGGTTCACTGCTACTTGAAAACAAAGAATGGCAACTGCTGCTGGCGAACACCTGTCTTTCGATTCGGCTTTGGCCGCGACTCTGGATGATTTAAAGTTAAGCTTTTCTTTGAAACATGAACAAAGAACGGCACTTAAGTCATTTTTAAAAAAGCAAGATGTGTTCGGGGTTTTGCCGACTGGATACGGTAAAAGTTTAATATACCAACTGGCTCCGCTGGTGGGAAAACGCATGGGACTCAGCCACAATCCGCTTGTGATTGTTGTCTCACCTTTGATAGCACTTATGGAGGACCAGGTAAAGGAGGCTACAAAATTTGGACTCAAGGCCATGCAACTTGGCAAAGGCGACCAGGCGGACATTCGAAGCGGCAGGTGCCAGTTGGTATACGGGAGTCCTGAATCCTGGCTTCTTCACAAGCAATGGCGAGATATGTTGGCCACCAAGGTCTTCCAAGACAACGTTTTGGGAATTGTGGTGGATTAGGCTCATCTCACGTACAAATGGTAAGTATGTTTTAGCGATAAAGTAGATATTCAACAAGTGATCTGAACTGTATGACGCTACAACTAACTACTCTGATGTTACATAGTTTTACTTACTTACTTTATTGTCCCATTCCTGGGAAATTTGTCTTGGACAACATGATAGTACTCACACAAAACAGTACATAGCATACAATAATTACAATATAACAACATTCAAATAATAATAAACACTAGCAGTATCCTACATTCATTTTTAAAATTGATCACAATTGGCACAAAACAGCTTTTAGAATGATTAGACTTGCACATCAAGACCCAGAAACGTCTCCCTGATGGTAACAAATTAAAATTCATAGCTAAAATGTGTGTATCATCAGAGACAATTATTTTAACTTGCTTTAAAATAGATGCCTCGTACATCTCTTGTATGGTTCATTTCTTCTTCGACCCTATAATTTATATAGGCTCTGTTGTTACAATTCAGCATTGACATCACAGAACAATTAACCCTCTGGGGACCAGAAACGCGCCCGCGCGTTTTGCCGTTTTTTTTTTTCACATAGCAGAAAAATAGACTTAAAATACTCTGTTGATTTTGATCGTACATATAAGTGTTATACATCATTCGATCCTGTTAAGTGTCTATTATTTTTCTGTATACTCACAATAAAAACAAAGTTTTGTGCTTTTTGTCAAATAAAGAAAAATAAACATGATGCGAGTTTTGCCTTCTCTCTGTCAGTGCAGTCCATTCTGAAACGCGTCCTAAGATTAACTATAACTCCGCAAATACTTGTCATACAGGCACGAGAGATTTTTCTTTATGAAGCTTGAATTCTCTTCTTTTCAATGAAGTAATTTATATAAAAAACAAATATTCTCAGTTTATGTAATCTGTATGAAAAGAGAGTGGTCAGAATTTTTTTCCCCCAGCTCATTACACTTCATTACGCGTTAATCTGACACGCCCATGGAGGACGCGCGCTATTCAAACGCAAATGTTGAGGCAAGCCATGACAACGCCCACATCAGCCGTTCCACCGTGGCGGTAAAATGTGGGGTGTATTTGCTGCCTTTTACCGCTAAGAGGCGCTACAATCATAGACTCTGATCATAGACTCTGAAAAGTGTTCGTTTATTCTTTCTAATGCGTAATCTGCCGCTGCGCCATTGAAAGCTGGTAGCAGATGAATTTAACAAGTGAAACGTAGTTAAAATAATTCATAATCACAATACTGAAATCAGGCTACTGAAATGAAATTGAATAAATAATGAAAACATAAAACATTGCAATAAAACTATTTACAGACGTACAGACGGTAGCTCAGTGGTTAACGCAACAACACGAGCTTCAAGGAGCTTCAATCGACCCGAGCTCGAATCTCAATGTAGCGTACATGATGTTGGCCAACAGCGTTTATATGTTACCTTCTTGATGCTTAAACAGCTAACTGTTTATAACTGTTTGCTTATTTAAAGTCAAGAATTTTGTTTAATTATCATTACAACATTTGCTACATTCCTGTAGAACCGCAGCCGCTGCACAAAGGACACAAACTGATGAAGGAAGATTGTCAGCCGATTGCATCAGAAAATGAAAATGAAGAAGCTCGTCTTTAGTCTGCTAAATTATTGTGTAATGTAAAAGAACACTAAAATTACTTAGCCTAAGTTTGAAACCAAGTTCGAACATTTCAAGGTTTAAATAAAGTGTCGGGACACTTTTTTTTTCAGGTTTTTTTGTTGCATCGGGTTTAGAGTTTATTTCTATTGCGATGCAAAATAAGAAACACTAGGCTAATCTTATTCTTGCGACATTTTAAATTTGTATTGCCAAAGAAATGACAGCTATATTAAACAGTTAAAACAGTAGGCCTACAAAACGAAAATTGTCCAAAGCAACATAATTAAAAACATGCGTTTTTCTTTGCCTCTCTCGCGCTGGATCTCTTTTTAACACGTTTATTTAGTCTCCCTCGCTGCGCGCGCCGGGTCTCTCTCTAAATGAAACATTTCAGGGTAAAAACACATCATACAGATGATAATACTGTCGCTGCGTTATCCGACACTCTCCATATGAAAGAGGAACATTAACACCTAGGCCTATTGTCCTGCGCGCACGATACAGCACTGAACTGTCCCTCCAACCTCCCAACAGGCTATCGGAGTCTGAGGCTGACTTAACACAAAGAGAAGTCGCTATTCACACTTAAATCGCTATTCTAGACAGTGTTGATAATGAAGGAATTAAATGTTTTAAGTTACATATAGCCTAGTGATATTTCTGTCATAAAAGTTTATTACTAAATATTTCATTATTTCAATAATTGATGAAATAAAACTGGTTTGGGCCAGCCTTTTCCAAGCAAAACTAAATATAATCTGAAAAAACGCATGTTAACCCTCTGGGGACCAGAAACGCGCCGGCGCGTTTTGCTGGTTTTTTTTCTCATAGCAGAAAAATAGACTTAAAGTACTACCATCATTTCTGTTCATATAGAGTTAAGAAATATGAGAAAATAATCTGTTAAATGTCTACTTTTTTATGTGCCCACATACAATCGAAATAAAATATTGTGCTTTTGTAAAATAAAGAAAATAAACAGGGTGTGCGTTCTGCCTCTCAGTCACCGTGAACTTTTTTTCTGGAGCACGTCTCTAATCTTCAACACAACTCAGCTAATACTATTCACCCAGCCATAAGCAATATATCTTTTAAATCATTTGAGTTTGTACTTTTAAATGATCCGATTCAAAACTAAAATTATTATTCTCCGTGTATGTCATCTATATAAAAAGAGAGACGTGTCAGCCCGTCTCATTATTGTTCTCTCAGCTGATTATCTCTGGTAATGTGACACGCCCACGGAGAGCACGCGCTATTCAAACGCAAATATGTGAAGCAACACATTGAGACGCGTTAACGCCCATAAACTCTGAAAACACACATTATTTTTTAGTCAGATTAATCTACTGTCGTCTTGCGCGGCTATATGAGGAACAATCCTGGGACATTTACCACTGGGTTTATTTTCACTTCGAGGATGAACAGATTCAGCTGAGAAGTAAGTGTTTTTTGCAAGTGCTTTGTTCTAATCGCGATATAGAATAACGTAGTGTCTGTAAACGGAAAAATAGCATACTGTTAAATGTGAATCATGTTTGTGTGTGTGTGTGTGTGTGTGTGAATGAATGAATGAATGCACAGATACGCACTGTTACAGACTAAATAACAGACAACATTTCATTGACTCGTTTTGGATAAAGTTTTTACTCTAAAATAGACATCAAATAAGCTTTTTTTAGGAGTTTCTGCTCATATGTTAAATATATAGTATGTTTTGTCAATAAACTAATCAACTAAGATGTTATAGTGTTTGTTCAAGCTATATCAAAATAATGAATCCTCAACTTTGAAATATGTATGATCAAACTAAGACATTTATGGAGAAAGACAATTTTCTTTTCAAGATGTTTCCAACTCTAACTTTGAACTGAAATAAAACCATGTCTATATGGTGAAGGGTGTGTGATAGAAGTGTCCAGACGTATGCACCCTGTATTTTCCTTATATAAATCCAAACAATCTAAAAGCCATTCTTTTTTAAATCTCCTCATTCTTTGTGCAAGGCTCCTGTAATGATATGGCCTGATAGCACCTAATAGGGCCATTATGGGGAGGGTCTTTGTCTTTCTCAGGTGTGGAATGCCACACATATTAATGAGAGATCACGCCTCCTGCATAAAGCTTTCTCAAACAAAACACGTCATTAAAAATGTAAAAGACTTTATTGACTTATCTGAATGAGTAGTCAGGATGATTCTCACATTGTTTTGGAGCAAATATTCTAGGCTATGTGATACAATTTTCAAAAGTCTTGTGAAGAAATAATCAATATGTGTTTTGTGGTCTTATTTCAGCAACTTTCATTTTTATTTTTTTCAATAACCACGCATAAGCATTATTCTATTAAAAATACAAACATGTACATACATGTTGCTCAGATCTCATGGTAGCCAAGTTTGTGCTATATAGAGTGAATTTACACCTTTGCCATTAACATGTTTATAAATAACTGAAAAAAGCACAAATGTCAGTGCATGTCAAAACATCCCAAGGGCCCCAAAAACACTCTGGTCCCCAGAGGGTTAATTTGTTGTCATGAACAAAATGTTCAACTCAATATTAAATTCTACAGGGATCTTTGGATCCTTACAACCAGGCATGCAATTTGTGAATTAAGTTTTTTTATTATTCAAATAAATATCGAACCACGGTGCTTCATGGTAATGCTGCTAAATTAAATAACATGTATAGAATAATTATGAACTTAAATGAAACAATATCGCAACATTATGACAAATACATCATTTGATCTGTTTTTACATTTTAATTCAGGGCGATTTAGCCTGCTACATTTAATCAGAGCGAGATTTTCACCCTTGTCTTGTCATTTTCTCATTGGGAAGCGCTTACATTGAGTATAGATCCTCTGTACCTCTCGTTTTCATATGGATTACATAATCAGATAACATTTATTAGCCTGAATATTTAGACATGTAAAGGCTTTAGACATAGCCGATTTCTTATAGTGACTGAGCTGAAGTGGCTTTCGGTTCATTTTTGTGACGCGCAGTTCCCGGAGACAGAGACGACAGATATAAACTTTTGTCGTTAGCAAAAGTTCGAATAAAACTCGACTTTAGAAATATGCATAGGGCCACTCGGCGTGGTCTGCCAAAACACTTAATTATAAACTTCAATATTTCATTCAAAATAATCTCAAAACGCTTTGTGAAATTTTTAAATCCGTGCATGCATTAAGGCCACTTGAACTAATGAACAACTGAAACGCTGGTTTTGATTTTCTTGTTTGTCGTTTAAACGTGCTTGTTGCATATCTCTATTTTATATTTGATATGGTCTATTGGTGAAGTAGCCTAGCATTGATTACTGTGGAGGGAGGGATGTGGGGATTCAAATAATTCAGCAGAAGCAGGGATGTTTAGACCAGAAGGAAATCCCCGTCCCCCCTGGCAAATCACACTTTACTTAAAACCATGTTTTTTTTTTAAAACTCTAGGTTGTAGGGAATAAAAAAAAAATTAAAAAAATAGGCCTAATTAAAAAAAAAATATATATATAGGCTATATATAATTACTTTTTTTTACAGAACTGCTTTTGAAATTACGTTTGGTAGCCTATTATTATACAGATGCAAAGTCGTTCTGTTGGATACTATTGTTAGTGTAAAATGGAAATGCATGGTAATTTTATTTTATAAATATAAGCAAAAAACTGTACATATGGTGTAACAGTTTTAGAGCTAGACAAATCTCTCTGCATTAATAAATATAAAATTTACAGTAGACCATGTTTGATCGGGATTTGAACCCGTGTCATCTTGATGATCGAACTGTAAAGCTCTACCGCTCGGTTATGAATTTTCTCACTGAGAAATGCCCAAACGTTTGCTTCTCACATGAGCGAGAAAACGTTTTGTCGTTAGCCTGTGAGTGTAGGCCTACTTTAGCCTACATGAATAAAAGTAGACCTTTTACAGTTTTAAAAGATGATATCTTATCTGTATGACCAACAATTACGCAGTAAGTTCTTTTAGCTGTTATGAGAAAAATAAATTCAAATGAACGCGCCACCGCGTTTGTCAAACTCTAATTCAACATGCCAGAATAAAGCCAGATTTTAGAATAATACATAGCGCCACTCCGTGATGTGCCAAAATATCCTAATTATAAACTTCAATATTTCATTCAAAACCATCTCAAAACGCTTTGTGACATTTTAAAAAGCCGTGAATGTATTAAGGCCACTGGAACCAGGATCGTAACTGAAACGCGCTGCATGTCTCAATACAGGAGCAGAAGCGCTGGTTCAGATTGTATTGTTTGTTGTTTAACCCTCTGGGGACCAGAAACGCGCCGGCGCGTTTTGCTCGTTTTTTTCACATAGCAGAAAAATAGACTTAAAGTACTACCATCATTTCTGTTCATATAGAGTTAAGAAATATGAGAAAATAATCTGTTAAATGTCTACTTTTTTATGTGCCCACATACAATCGAAATAAAATATTGTGCTTTTGTAAAATAAAGAATATAAATAGGGTGTGCGTTCTGCCTCTCAGTCACCGTGAACTTTTTTCCTGGAGCACGTCTCTAATCTTCAACAAAACTCAGCAAATACTATTCACCCAGACATGAGCAATATATCTTTTAAATCATTTGAGTTTGTACTTTTAAATGATCCGATTCAAAACTAAAATAAATATTCTCCGTTTATGTAATCTATATAAAAAGAGAGACGTGTCAGCCTTTCTAATTATCTTTCTCTCAGCTCATTATCTCCGGTAATGTGACACGCCCACGGAGAGCACGCGCTATTCAAACGCAAATACGTGAAGCACTGTTATAGACGAAATAAGACATTTTGTTGACTAGTTTTGGATAGAGTATAAAGTTTTTACTCTAAAATAGACATCAAATAAGCTTTGTTAGGAGTTTCTGCTCATATGTTAAATATATAGTATGTTTTGTCAATAAACTAATCAACTAAGATGTTATAGTCTAGTGTTTGTTCCAATCCAAGCTAAATCAAAATAATGAATCCTCAACTTTGAAATATGTATGATCAAACTAAGACATTTATGGAAAAGACAATTTTCTTTTCAAGATTTTTCCAACTCTAACTTTGAACTGAAATAAAACCTTGTCTATATGGTGAAGGGTGTGTGATAGATGTGTCCAGACGTATGCACCCGGTATTTTAAAGAAGAACATTTAATTATTTGTGATAAATTTTTCATTCACAAAGAATTCAAGGACATTATTCATGTCCCTAAAGGTTGGAGTTTTCCTCATTTTTTTAATTAAGGCATTACGATTTTTTATTCCTCTTTTTAGTCAACTTTAGCATGGGTGTGTTCACTTATTCTAAGCAGTGTGTTGTAAATAAATCCAAACAATCTAAAAGCCATTCTTTTTTAAATCTCCTCATTCTTTCTGCAAGGCTCTTCATAATGATATGGCCTGATAGCACCTAATAGGGCCATTATGGGAGGGTCTTTGTCTTTCTCAGGTGTGAAATGGATACATACTAATGAGAGATCAAGCCTCCTCGCATAAAGCTTTCTCAAACAAAACACGTCATACAAATTCTAAAAGACTTATCTGAATGAGTAGTCAGGATGTTTCTCACATAGTTTTGGAGCAAATATTCTAGACTATGATATACAATTTTCAAAAGTCTTGTGAAGAAATAATCAATATGTGTTTTGTGGCCTTATTTCAGAAACTTAGTTTTTTCTATAACCACGCATAAATAATATTCTCTCAAAAATACAAACATGTACATGCATGTTGCTAACATATTATGGTAGCCCCGTGTGTGCTATATAGAGTGAATTTACACCTTTGCCATTAACATGTTTATAAATAACTGAAAAAAGCACAAATGTCAGTGCATGTCAAAACATCCCAATGGCCCCAAAAAACCTTTGGTCCCCAGAGGGTTAAGAAAAGGACTACAACAAACGGCTGGTAGGGACTACACAACATTCCTCCCGTGTTAGTGACATCACTAACCCTAAACCCTAACCCTAACTAGGACATAGTTCTAAAAGGTTAGTTCACCCAAAAATCTGACATGCTTCACTCACGTCTCCGAACGCATGACTTCCTTTCTTCTGTGGAATACAAGATAAAATGTTTGGGCAAGTAAAACATAATATAAGTTCATGGTAAGCAAAACTGTTAGGTTACTAACATTTTTCTACATATTTTCTTCTATGCTCAAAAGAAGACAAAAAGTCATACAGGTTTGAAATAACATGAGGTGCGAGTAAATTATGACAATATTCATCTTTGGGTGAACTGTCCCTTTAAGGGTTTATTTTAGTTTATTTTAACATGGAGATTTATTTTTGCTGAGGATAAATTGCATTTAACAATGTTATTAAATTATTTCAAATGACTATTTACTACTTACTGTTTGTTCAGTAACAAAGCATTGAGTGCCAGTCACAATTAATTGAGATTATTTTTGCGATTTAAAACGTTATCATCCAACAGGGTGGAAAATAAGCTTTTCAAATAACGCAAATCCATATTTACATAGTAGAATAGTAGTAAATTGATCTCACGTCACAAAAATCACATCTACTGTCCTGCAACAGAACAATAACCAGGTGGTCACACTAATCCAAAACCTGCCTAATTATCTAATGTTGTTTCATCCAACTTACTGGATCAGCTGGAGCATCTGTATTCAACAGTTGACCTGAAACCCACAACTGTTGCGGTGGTTTGTTATTTATTCACAAATAAATAAAACCTATTTATAAATATTTGTTTTTATTTTCAAATCTCATTTTATGTCACAAACACAACTCTGGCTGCCATTCATTTGCAAATCCACGCATGCATCCCACGCAAAAGCCTAATTTGTTTTGCTACAACAAATTAGGCTTTTACGGAAGCGTATTGCATTCACTTGAGGAAACAAAATCTACTGTTTTTCTGAATTAACGAGTTAATTATCTCAGAATTACGAGATAACTTTTTTTCCATGAATTTTTTTTTGCTGTTTTTCTGAATTAATGACTTGATTATCTCAAATTATGAGTAACTCATATTTCTTGAAAAACATTTTTTCACTCTGTTTTTCTGAATTAACGACTTAATTATCTCAGAATTATGAGATATTAATTCATAAAAACAGAGTGAAAAAAAATGTTTTTCAAGAAATATATATTTCATAATTCTGAGATAATTAACTCGTTAATTCAGAAAAACAGAGTAGATTTTTTTCTTCAAGTGAATGCAATACGCTTCCGTAGGCTTACACTCAGGGTGGGAACAGATTCCTTTTGTACCCCTAAAAGGAGCTGAAATCTATGGACACTTTGTTCAAACACTTTGGATCTTAATCTATTTATTTAGAATATTGCAACAATTCTGACCCCATACACACCTGTCTGAACAGGTCAAGGTCCAGATTCAGTCTATGCACCATGACATAGTGTAGACAGATTAGGTGTTTTTCATTGTCTGGGTCCAGTGCTCCAATATCCTGCAGATACTGGAAAGCTGCATAATAATTTGATGTGACCGCACACCAGACATCCCGCCACAGACGCTCAATTCTTTGGTTGTGGACACTTCTTCCAGTAATATAGCTGGTCTTCTCTAAGTTGTAAACAGAAGGAATAAAGAAAACAAACAGTCCATATTACAACAAGAAATGGTCTAATAGAGTTTATAAATATGCACACTACCAGATGAACATTTGGCAACAAACATTTCTTCCAACGTCATTGTAAACTTTTCTCAGTGGTCCTCAGCCTTTTTTTGGGGCCAGCTTTTCCCTTTCCATTACCCCCATTGTATAAATTGAGAGGCAAAATGCATGTTACCTGGACCACGAAGAGGATGCTCCAACATAAATCTTGCCACATCAACATTCTCACCACCCTTACCACTCCTCACTCTGCTTGGCAAACCAAACTGCTCAACAGCTTCCAAAAATGCCTCCAAAACTGTTGCGGCCTGGTTGTTGGTGGAAGCCTTCAAATACATTATTTTACGGCTGAATCCATCTATACCCCCATGTGTGACGATGCGCCACCTTATTGGAAGCACAGTTTTAACTGTTGAGCACACTTTCTATGTACAATTATAAAAATTACATGCCGGGCACCAAATTCAAAGTTCAAAGGCACTGTAAATACTGTAAACACGCAGTTGAAATTATTTTTTTTAGTAAAAATGTCTACTTACTTGATCAGTCTGTGGTTTCCATCAATGTGCCAAAGAGACAAAGGTGAAAGAACTGAACATACCCTTCTCTGAACGAAATTACGGTGCAATCCACGCAGTAGGGTGCCCACTGGATCCACAGCCTTCAGAGTTTCCCGAACTGTAGATCGTGTAACTCTATAAGAGTGGAGAGGACAACTGTTAGCATCAGCACTTCAAGTTTGTACTGTAATTTAATCTTTGCCTTCACTTTTTAATAACAAAATGTGTCAGGGTAACGAAGTATAGTGTTCTGTAGGCTTCAGTTCTCTATACATTCTCTTAAAACAATTTAAAAACTGCAGCCTGGAATGGGAAGGGTTAGGGGTCCATGGAACAATAAGGAGAAAGTGAAAAAAAAAAAAAAAATGTGGGTATGTCAAAGTAACACGTGAACACTCATTACATTGGAATAGATGCACTTTAAAGGACTTCCGAAGTCATCCAGCCATTCACTGCCATTATCAACCTTGTAAGAGACAGGACATTTTTTTAATATAACTATGATTGTGTCTGAAAGAAGAATATCATATACACGTAGGATGACTTCAGTGTGAGGAAATCATGGGCTAATTTTAATTTTTTGGTGAACTATCCATTTAACTTATTAATTGAATAGTTTCTCCATCACCTTTAGTTTGCTCACATGGTTTGTAAGACATCATTACACGAATACATTATAACATATCCTATTACCAGCTGCCAAGAAGCGAAGAGTTATCATTAGGCGTTCACCGGGTGAAATGGCATCTCTGAAATTTGTATTTAGCCTTTGAATGATTGGTGTCACCATCTGAAGGTGCTGAAACCCACAGCCTCTTTAGTTTTACTCGACATTAGGAATAGTAAAAATTTGATTCCGTTTACAGGATCATCCATTGATTCCCTACAGTCAGACTTGACGATCTCTGACTCGAAGTTTGTTGGGACAGTGTCAACATGACAGTTTTTTTCATAAAATTTTAAATCCAACATCAAACTTGTTTGTTGGCATCTGTCTGTGTGGTGTGAATTGGCCTTAATTCATTAGGAAATGTTAATAACTTGTGGGCATAATGATAATGGCTGTAAGGACAAAGAACTACACTATCCAAATATATTAGTTTAATATATCAAAGCTAAAAAACACAGAGAATATCTTACTTAATGCCTGTACTCTTAAGATATCCAGATACCATGGCATACCCTGAATTTGGACAACGTTGAATGAAGTCGCTAACAACTTTTCTCAAGTCTTCAGCAGAAATCTGGCTGTATGTTTGCTTCACAGAAAGCCCATATTCCTTCAATCTTCTCTTCACCGTGCTTAAACTCACATGCAACAGACGGGATATCTCAGGAACAGTAAAGTCTAGCTCAAGGAGGTATTCAAGCAGATCCATGGTGATGTTAAAGGCAGGCCGTCCCTTCTCACCAGTTTGTTTAAGAACTAGAGCTTTGTAACCATGACTTGTTGTATCCCTTGTCCCTTGTACCTTGTACCTTGTCCCTTGTAGCTCGTAAGCCTCCTGTAACTTCTCCAAAACATTGTCTAAGTTTCCAAATGATGAACGGTCAGCACATTTCCCAAGTAGACTGACCACATTCTCTATTTGGTAGAGTATACTATCCACATCATCGTCTGAAACAGGGCCTGCAATTCTCTGCTCTAAAGATATGAGGAATTCTGCAATGTGGGCTGCAACGTCTTGAGACAGTCCAGTCCTGCAGTAAAGTTAAACAGCAAATGTAAATTTACATTTTTTTTTTTTTTTGGACAAAGACATGTGAATTAGTTACCTGCTAGCTATATATTGAGAAGCAAAACTAGAGGATTTAAACTTTAAAATTTGTTCAAAAAAATATTTGTAATAGAAATCTGAAGTTGATTGTTGACATTTGCATTTGGAGAAAGACAAACCTGTATTCCGCATTTGAAGCTGCAGACAACACTTTCTTTTTAGAGCAGCTTTACATCCAAATTGAACATCAAAATTGTTTGCATCATTAATAATTTTCCTGTTTAAAGCACGTTTTATGGGTAACGTTAATCGCTCTAGTGCCTGGTTAAAAATCAGACATCACTTTATTAAACAAGTAGTTTGAACTACATTCATTTCTTTTAACTTAAATGTTACATTCCGTTATACTAGTATAACCGAAGCTATTGATTGTGAAATTACCGGTAAACAGAACTCGTTACTGTTTTTTTTTTTTTGGTGTTGTTGTTAGCTTAGATAGTAACTTAGCATAGCATACAGCTATCCGAAATGAATAGATTACATTTTATTCACATCTACGATAAATCTTTGAAAAAAACTTAGATGACAAATATGATACAAGCATAATTTTAACTGCTGGCTTCTATAGGCTACTCTTTGATTAAGGTAAGTCCCTAGTTTGTCTGGTCATCCCAAAACAACAATTCTGCAGGTGGGCAGATGACGTGACGCATGTTTTTTCTGTAATTAAGTGTAAATGTTTACTGAACTGCATTTCTCAACTAAAACAACACATGCCAGAACATAATTTTATTTAAATATAATGATTTTGGGACGTAAAATGTATTTGGTGTTGTTCATATTTCAAGGTGAATATCAAAATGTCCTGCGGTGTGACTAACATTGATGACTCATCAAATGTAAATATTAGTAAAATAAAGCAGATATGTTTGGAGCAGCTAATACATGCCTCAGCATTATTTTGTATGTATTTACTTAACTTAAGTTTTCAAAATGCTAAAAAGTACTAAAATAATATTTACAGTACATTTAGTTTTGAAACACAAATGCTGTCCTGCGGTGTGACATAGGATATTAGATTTTTGTACTGGCAGATACATGGACAGCCAAAGTGGTCCTTTATTCAATCCCCCGACCAGGAAATCCACCAGATGTTTGGATATGCTAAGGAGGTTAAAAGGTGAGTGTTGATCTCTTATTAATTTGATAAATTTCATCATTTCAGTCAGACCATGAACGTGTCCTTTTTTGATAGTCCTGTGGTGTGACTGATCTAGTTCGAGAATATAGAAAAATATTTTTAAAAAAGAATCATATTCAGGTTTAAAACAATGAACTTATTCAGTTACTGTAATGACCAAGGTCAGTCTTGTATAGCAATGATTCAAAATGGCTGCCAAGGTGAAAGAGTCCTGTGGTGTGACAGCCCGTCCTGTAGTGTGACATAATTAAGTCAGACATCTAGCTAGATTCTCGTCTGTTATGTTTGCAATATTAAACATAAATATAAATATATCTCTGTCTCCATATATATATATATATATTAAACAAATATTGTAAATATTATATATAATATACCTATATTATACATATATTAAACAAATATATATATCTGTCTTCATTATACATAATATACCTATATTAAACATAAATATATATCTGTCTTCATTTGTTTGTTGTATGTGTATGTTAACAGTCACTGGTCATTGTTTTTAAAGTGATTTTTGTCAGTTTTTAGGCATGAGCAAAGAAAGGACAAGGAGGTACCGGGAAAGGTTAGCACAGGATGAAGCCAGGCATGAGGAGATCCTTAGGGAGAGAAGGAAAAAGTAAAATAAGTTTATAATAGGGAAATTGAGTTGGTGAAACATTCTCTAAGACGTACACTTGTATAGAAAACATGTAACAGAAAACATGTAACCGCTGTGTCTGTTCCATCAACAGATATCAAGAAAAGAAAGCTAAAGGAGAAATTCAACCACGAATTAAAGCTGCAAGCAGCGATGAAAGGGCCCTCGCACCCGTTCCACCGCCACCTGGTGGATTTAGGAAGACAGAGCACGGTAGGCAATGTGCATTTATGTAGGTAAATATAGGAGGAGTATGTCAATGTCAGTTACAAAAATGTCCTTTATTATGGGGATTATACAATGTGTTTTCACTCAGATAAGTGTTGCTAGCATGTTTTAGCATGTTTCTAGCATGCTTGGAACTCAATGGTATATCTAAATTTGTTGCTAGTACTGCATCACATTGTAAAACATGTCACTTCCTGTTGACAGTAGGTAGCGCTATTACTTTAAGTAAAAACTGTCATGTGTTTAGGGCAGGACTTTTATCAAACGTGTGAAGTTTGGGGCAGATTGGACATTGCCTTCTTGAGTAACAACAACTTCCTTTTTCATTGCATTAGCATGCTTTAGCACTTAGCTAAGAATTGCTAGCATGTTTCTAACATGTTTATAACTCAATGGCATATTTACTATGTTGCTAGTACTGCATCACACTGTTAAACATGCCACTTCCTGTTGCCAGCAGGTGGCGCTATGACTAACTGAATATGAGCATGGACATGTGTTCAGGACAGAACTCTTATCAAACGTGTGAAGTTTGGGGCAGATTAGACATTGTTTGCCTGAGTTACAGCAACTTCCTGTTTCATGGCAAAACATCGAAATTTGTCAGGCCGCTGAGGACACGCCCTTCGACGAAAACTCAAGATCTTCGCAATTTAACGTCGCAAAGGCCTTAAGATTACACTCACCAAATTTGAAGATGATCAGATTAAAACTGTAGGAGGAGTTCGTTAAAGTACGAGGCCTGAAAATGGCAAAAACTGCACAAAAACCTGAGAGGAAGTTCAAAATGGCTGACTTCCTGTTGTGTTTAGGGCTATGCTCCAAGAGACTTTTTTGTAGGTATTGGGCCATTACATGTATGTACCGAATTTCGTACACGTACGTGAAACGTAGCGGGAGGCGCACTCCGTTGAACCTTTATAGGTGGCGCTATCGAGCCATTTTGCCCCGCCCAATTCTGAAACGCATATCAGATGTAAATTTTAGCCAGTTCTGACGCGTGTGCAAATTTTCGTGAGTTTTCCTGCATGTTTAGGCCCTCAAAAATGCGATTCATTGCGGAGAATAATAATAATAATAAATATAGCTGCGAGCAGCGATTGCGGGCCCAAGCCGGTGGCACCGCAACCCCGGTGCCTATAGGGTTACTGTGCACGACGTGCAAAAACGTAACCCCGCTTTCACTGTCGCCCTACGGTCCCATGGATTTAACGGACACATGAAATGAGTACACAAGACCGAAAATTCATATGAAGTGTACCATTTTGGACAGGGCCTATGATCGTGAATCACAATAGCCACATATATGAGATCATTTAAATTTAGAATCATTTTTAATGTCATAGGACATACATGGGCAATATACGGCCCGGGGGCCGGATCCGGCCCGCATAGTGCTTCAATCCGGCCCCCGCGATGCGATCGCAATTTGGATGAAACACACGCCGAAATAAACATGCGTGACACAAAACAATCTTTAACTTAGGTGGCAAATATGTTTGAGTAATTCTGTGAATTACACTGCGCAAACCAAAATTAATACTACCCACCGGATGAAGGGTTGTCTCTGTCTCCACATAACATAAAATATTCATTTTATTTTATTTTTCGTGTTCGCATTTATGAGGAAAAACAATGTTACGGACGTGTTCTCCGTTACGGACGTGAGCGCTCTGAAAGCGGCACTAAAAGATGCTTTAAAACTTTCACAAAGACATCAAACAGAAATCACAAAACCTTTCTTTAAAGTGAATTTGGTTTTGTATTAATTGTATCTTAATTTTAATCAATGTTTCATCAACCAATTGCCTGTATTTAATAAATAAGAAGTAAATATAGCAGACAATATAGAGATAATCACGAAACATTAATAACGAGATAATCACGCCGGCGCGTGAACTGGAGCTCGTCTCATAAATGAACCGAAACTCAGCATATAAAGTAGCCTACTCACCTCACATGTCTACTTTTAAACTGAACAATTCAAATCGAAAGAAAACAGACTACAGACTGCTCTCTGCTTATGTAATCCTTATGAAATGTGCATTTCTCTCTGGCGCGTTCACTAGGCTACTGAAGATCGCGAGTCAGCATCGTCAACTTCATCTTAGCCGACAATGACAAAGAAAACACTTATTTATTAATAAACAATTAAAATATCTCCTTGCTATATTTTACATATTCATAATCATTACTTTTGCTGGTTTTGCCAGTCATGTATTCTGCAACGAAATATGTTTTGAAAGTATCCTTCCCAACACTGGAAGTCTGTATGTTAATTAGGGATGGGCATTTTTCAAAAATATTGCATTCGAATATTTGGGCTCATAAAAATCGAATATTCGTTTATTTAAATGACATTTAACGAAAAAGATGTTATTTTTTAATTTTTTTTTTTTTTTTACATTTTTGTCACCATTTCTTTTAGTTGAAAACATTAAACATTAGGCCTATGTGTAAACAAAAAATATAAAAAACAAAAGCATTAATAAAAGAATGCTCAAGCAGCGCGAACGGGAAAAAAACGCCTAATAAAGCGGTTGCGCCAGATATCGTACAGAACGTACACACACTCGAGTCAGCATATGATTATCGTGTTTATATTGTTTCACGTTTATATAGAGAAAAACAATATCCACATGCAGGGGCGCCGCCAGCAATTTATGATCGAGTGAGAAAAGGCGCTGCGCTGACAGACGTTTCAGAGACACAAAGATAACGGTGTTCTAAGTTTCTAACAGCAATTTGCGTTTTCTGCTCTTAAACCGGTCTCCCTCAACAAAACTTAAAGGAAGTATATGTCTCAAAATAATTTTGCTATAAGATAAGTTATCATCTAAGCTCTTATCACGCGGGGTCCAGCTGCGCTTACCTGCAGTCGTGAATGCAGTGTTGGTCAGCTGTCTTTCCTCAGTCGACTGTTTGGATTTCATGTGATTTCTCATTGTGGTGATGATGATATTAGAACTCAGATTAATTAATTAATTTGATCAAAAGTAATTCCATTTAGTAAGATCATTTTCAAGTAATTCCAAACTTCGCGAGGCAGACGACAACATTATGTGATCAAATACACACAACTTGTTAACACACTCCACAGCGCCACCCAGTGCATTTAATTATAATTGCGAGTTAGTGCTTGGGATTTATCATGGATTCACTGCATTTACGGCCAGCAAAGCAACGTAGTAAAATTCGAATAGTATTTTATTTTACTAATAATAATTACAGATCGAAAATTCGAATATTCGTGCACATCCCTAATGTTAATGTAACCTGCACACATACATTTGCAGTTTTGTTAATAGCTTTCCATCTTGAATAGTTACAGCTGGTATGAATGACATGAACAATGTGCAGGGTAGTGTAGGAAAGTAAATCAAGTTATTGTAACCTTAGAGTGGCCTAGGTCAGACTGGCCTATAGCAAAAATAAATATCAGGCCTTGAAATAGGCTGGCAAAGTCAAAGTAACTGTAGAGTAGCCTTATACATATTTGCATTGAATTAATTTGTACCATTTAATCATGTAACTGTTTAATTGCAATTGTCCAAAGTGTGGCCCTCCGTTTACTTGGCCAAAGTAACTGTGGCCCTCAGACTAAAACTGTTGCCCACCCCTGTCATAGGATGCCATAAGTCAATCTGTTTTGCAGCACTTAAATGTGTAAATCCAGAAGCCCAGTATTTATCTGGAGGTCTTTGCCCTTTGCCTGTCAACCTGGTTTGTCTCTGCCTTTTCTGTTCTGCCCTGTTTGCCATTGCTCACCCTGCCTGTCTTGACCTTTCTTAATAAAAAGCTGCAAATGGACCCCCCTGGCCTGACCCTGCCTCGTTACAACACATATGCTGCATCTGCTCGCTATCTGCCGAACGGCTCTGGCAGTTCCGCTTCAGCACTGATGATGTTGTAGGAATAGTGCGCTCTGGTTGGTCTGGATTATTCGGGATTTTTTATTTTATACAGAAATAAGTTATTTATAATTTAGATGAGAATAAAATTAGTGTTGATTAAAATGATGGAAAACAAATATATTGATCTGAAATATAGTGCATAAATTTTAAATTAATTTAGATTAAATTACCAAACATACAATCTTAATTTAATTTAAAGCAAACAATACATTTAAATACATTTAAATTATGACTAGTCAGAACGGCATTGTAGATATCTCAAACTGGAGTTAGGGATAGTCATAATTTTGATAATAGATATTAGATATCTATTATCAAGTGAAAGATATCTTGAAATTCATTTTGATTAGAGATATCTGAAATTTGATATCTGTAACTTTCATTTTATTGGGTTAGCTATGCGCACTGTGATTGGCTCATCGCGTTTGGGGGCGTGGCTTAGCCATAGGCCAATTACGTTACAGATATCTTAAATGATAATACAAACTATCCAAAATATAATTACGACTTGTCAGAAAGACGTTGTTGATATCAACAATGTTAATTCCGGATAGTCAAACTTAGCTTTTAAATGTTAAAAGGGCTTGCCATACAGAGCTCAGAGAGAGGCTCACCATATTCAAACCAAAATATCTGACTTCCTGTTGGTCGTTGCTAATTACAGTAAATTAGACAGTTGTCCGGCTCGAAGAGTACAATATACATATCGAGTTTTGTTACTGTAGATAAAACTAACCCCCCCACTTTTGTCAAAAGCATTTAGAAAGTGACACACTTCCTGCTGCCAGTTGGTGGCGCTATAACTTTGACTCACAATAGTCACATCCATGTGATCGGCCTCTTACAGCGAACACACTGCTGAAGTTTCATCAAGATCAGTTAATGTATGTAGAAGTTAACACATTTCCTGTTTCCATTATTCGCCATAAATTTGTTTCCTCGCCACGGCCAAACCGTTCGAGATATCAAAAATCCCCTGGCAATTTTTCATCCTCAATGTCTTGACTTCATGCTGACCGAGTTTCGTGGCATTTCTTTGAATTCTCTAGGAGAAGTACTTTAAATTCCATTGCATGCGTTTAACAAACAACCCTAAATAGCCGACTTCCTGTTGGGCTGGGGTAAAAAGTAAGAGCATGAAGTATATATGAACCGATGAGATCTATATGTGTACCGAGTTTCATATTATTACATGCAAGTGTGTTTGATTTATGGACCAAGTTTTCGGACCCCGTTCCAGGGGGCGCTGTCGAGCCCCCCTGCCACGCCCGGGTACCATCTTCAGCCCGGCCCTGATGGCCACGGGTTCTGACCTGTGTGCAAAGTTTCAAGAGTTTGAGCACGTTAAGGGCCCCAAAACCTTGAAAAACAATTTTAAAAGCATTTTCACTCAACAGACAATCCCCTCACCCCACACACATAGATGCAGAGACAGAGAGAGAGGGAGGGAGAAAATCCTCCTGAAAATCACATTCAAACCAAAATATCTGACTTCCTGTCGATCCGAGCTAGTGAGTGTAAATTAGAAAGTTGTCCGGCTCGAGGAGAACAATATACGTGCCTATTTTTGTTACTGTAGGTAAAACTAATACCCCATTTTTGACTAAAGGTGGCGCTACTGAGCCCCTGCACCACGCCCGTTTCTGAAACTTTGCACATGTCTACTGGCTAATAAATGTGATGTGTCTGTCGAGTTTCATGCAATTTCAAGCATGTTAAGAGTCTCAAAAGCATCAACAAAGAATAATAAAGTTTGATGCGTTGCCACGGCAACAGTATCTAAGATATCAATAATCCTTTCACAGGTCTACATCTGCCGTGTGTTTACATTATACACATAAAGTTTGAAGAAAATCGGGTAAAAATAAGAGGGTGATTTCAAAGCATTTAGAAAGTGACACACTTCCTGCTGCCAGTTGGTGGCGCTATAACTTTGACTCACAATAGTCACATCCATGTGATCGGCCTCTTACAGCGAACACACTGCTGAAGTTTCATCAAGATCAGTTAATGTATGCAGAAGTTATAACACTTCGTGTTTCTCTTTTCTCGCCATAAATGTTTCCTCGCCACGGCCAAACCGTTCGAGATATCAAAAATCCGTCCGCAATTTAGCATCTTCAATGTGTTGACCTCAAGCTGACCGAGTTTGGCGGTAAACGGATGCAATCTCTAGGAGAAGTACTTCAAATTCCTGAGCAAGCGTTTTCCAAACAACCCATAATAGCCGACTTCCTGTTGGGCTGGCGTAAAACTTGACCGAGGGTAAGTTGTTCGGCCCGATGAGATCTATATGTGTATTGAGTTTCAGATTAATTCATGCAAGCGTGTTTGATCTATGGACCAAGTTTTGGGGACCCCGTTCAAGGGGGCGCTGTTGAGCCCCCCTGCCACGCCCGGGTACCAGCTTCAGCCCGGCCCTGATGGCTGTGGGCGCTGACCTGTGTGCAAAGTTTCAAGAGTTTAAGCACGTTAAGGGCCTCAAAAGCCCCTGAAACCTTGAACACCATTAAAATAATAGTCAAATTCCCCAACCCCCCCACACACAGAGACAGGGGGAGAAAATTCTCCTGAAAATCACATTCAAACCAAAATATCTGACTTTGTGTTGTTCGGAGCTAATGACTGTCAATTAGAAAGTTGTCCGGCTCGAGGAGACGAATATAAATACCGATTTTTGTTACTGTAGGTAAAACTAATACCCCATTTTTGACTAAAGGTGGCGCTACTGGGCCCCTCGCCACGCCCGTTTCTGAAACTTTGCACGTGTCTACTAGCTAATAAATGAGATATGTCTGTCGAGTTTCATGCAATTTCAAGCATGCTAAGAGTCTCAAAAGCATCAAAAAAGAATATTAAAGTTTGATGCGTTGCCATGGCAACATTATCTTAGATATTAAACAATCCTTTCACAGGTCTACATCTGCCGTGTTTTTACATTATACAGAAGAAGTTTGAAGCAAATCGGGTAAAAATAAGAGGGTGATTTCAAAGCATTTTGAAAGTGACACTTCCTGCTGCCAGTTGGTGGCGCTATAACTGACTCACAATAGTCACATCCATGTGATCGGCCTCTTACAACGATTACACTGCTGAAGTTTCATCAAGATCAGTTAATGTATGAAGAAGTTATAACACACTTCCTGTTTCTTGTTTCTCGCCATAAATTCGTTTCCTCGCCACGGCCAAACCGTTCGAGATATCAAAAATCCCCTGGCAATTTTTCATCCTCAGTGTCTTGACTTCATGCTGACCGAGTTTCGTGCCGTGTGTTTGAATTCTCTAGGAGGAGTATTTCGAATTCCTGAGCATGGGTTTTCCAAACAACCCTAAATAGCCGACATCCTGTGGGGCTGGGGTAAAAAATCAGAGCATGAAGTATGAACCGATGAGATCTATAAGTGTACCCAGTTTCATATTATTCCATGCAAGCGTGTTTGATTTATGAACCAAGTTTTCGGACCGCGTTCCAGGGGGCGCTGTCGAGCCCCCCTGCCACGCCCGGGTACCAGCTTCAGCCCGGCCCTGATGGCCGCGGGTTCTGACCCGTGTGCAAAGTTTCAAGAGTTTTTGAGCACGTTAAGGCCCCCAAAAGTGCCCAAAAGGTAGTAAAATAATAATAATAATAATCCTAAGGAAAACAATAGGGCCTTCGCCTTTTCAAGACTTGGGCCCTAATAATAATAATCCTTAGGAAAACAATAGGGCCTTCGCCTTTTCAAGGCTTGGGCCCTAATAATAAACAGAGCAATTCCAAGAGGGTCCTCACACCATCGGTGCTCGGGCCCTAATAATAATAATAAACAGAGCAATTCCAAGAGGGTCCCCACACCATCGGTGCTCGGGGCCTAAATATACCCAGCCTCCCAAAACATAAGAGAGCAAAGCTTCGTGAGGAATGGAAGACAAAGGCAAGGAACAGGAAGGAGGATCTGGCAGCCATTTTGGATATTACTCCCCCATCACCTGAAGAACTTGATGTGTCCTTCAGTCCAGTTCATCTTTCTCCTGCTCATGGTTCTATTTCCCCAATTCCAAGTCCCCCCCAAAAGGTTTGTCCACCCAAGTTGACAGCAAAAATTAAGAGGCTGGAAAGAGAAAACAATGAGCTAAAAGCAACACTCGATGGCATGAAAAAAGCCAATAGTAAAATGAGGGTTCAAAAGCATCGCTGGAATAAAGCTAAGAAAGCACGTCAACCTACCCTCAGATCTTCGACGAAAAGAGCTGAGTCACAAAAAAAACAGCAAGTCACCAACTTTCTTTCCAGGGATGAAAACAGCAGGCTCTTGGCAGGGAAAAGGGATACTGTGGGCCGGAAAAACAACAAAATGCAGCGGCGGATTTTGACCAAAACCATGAGTGAGCTACACTCTGAATACAACCAAGATTCTAGCTTCACAATGCAAATGTCGTACCGGCAGTTTGCTCGCTACAGGCCCAAGCACATAACAGAGACCAGGCCAACAGATAGAAATACCTGTGCATGCTTCCAGCATGAAAACATGCGCCTGCTGATTGACTCTTTGGTTTTTAAAGGCATGATTTCAACCAAAAGCCTGTCAAATCTTCTTTCCTCCATTACTTGTAACACCGAGGAACAAAAATGTATGTACAGGCAGTGCACCAACTGCTGTTTTGATGAGGTGCGTCTCAACTCACAAAATCCTGATGAATTCGCTAGGTGGGAGCAGTGGGAGCGGGTGAAGGTGACTGTAGGGGAAAAGGTGTTCACGAACTGGGTTAAAAAAGGGGTTGAGGGAACGCTGGGAAAGCTGGCAGAGACCTTCCAGCGTGACCTGGAGTCAATTGCATCCCATCAATTCAATTGGATGCACCAATCAGCCAAAATGAGGGAGTTAAAGGAGAAATTGCAAGAAAATGATTTGGTGTTGCATGTTGATTTCTCTGAAAATTATGGATGCAAACTGAACACAGAAATTCAATCTTTCCACTTTAGTGGAAATAGAAACCAAGTAACCATACATACAGTGGTTGCCTACACCAAAACGGCCATTCAGAGCTTTGCAACCGTTTCAAAATCTCTGAGGCATGATGAGCGTGCTGTATGGGCTCACTTACAGCCAGTCATTGAAGACCTCCAAATGCAGCATGACACACAGTTGGAGTCACTCCACCTCATCAGTGATGGTCCTGTGACACAGTATTGCAACAAGGCAAATTGTTTCCTAATGAGTACGCTGCCATTTACCTGGGGGTTCCAGTGTCTCACATGGAATTACAGTGAACGGGGCCACGGAAAAGGAGCTCCAGATGGGGTTGGAGCTTGTGTGAAGCGGATGGCAGATCAGGCTGTCCAAAGGGGAGCTGATCTGCAAACTGCAGAGGCCTTCTTTGACTTCTTGTCCAGCAAAGAGGAGATGAAAATCCAAATGAAATGGATAGAGGAAAAGGACATAGAAGAATTTGACAAACTGCTCCCTCCCGTGAAAGGCATACTAGGTACACACCAGATTTTCTCTACAACACCAGGGGAGGTGTTTCATAGGGCAGTAAGTTGCTTCTGCAGCTACCCAAAAGTGTGTGGCTGCTTCAAGGTTACAAAAGTCACAATGGCTGGTGACAATCCAGCTCAAGAGATTACCCCTATCCCTACCCCGTCCTTCTTGGATGAAGATGTTGAAAGTGACCAAGACCAAGTGTTTGAAGTGGGAAAGTTCATCATAGTAAAATATGATGAGAAGCGATATGTGGGCCAAGTGTTGAATATTCAGGGAGAGGAAATACAGGCGAACTGTATGGTTCAACATGGAAACAAGAATGCCTTCCAGTGGCCTGACAAAGAAGATACCATTTACTACTCGCGGAGTGACATAATTGGTAAGATTTCAGAGCCTGAGCCCCATGGTCGAGTTGCGAAGTTAACGAACATGGACTGGCTCATGTTCAACACATAAGTTTGCCATTTCTCCTATGAAATAATTTCTACATTTTTTTTTTTTTTAAATATTGGCTCTAACAGCTTGTCATGTTTATGGTCTGATTTTTTTGTTAGTGACGACTCCAGAATGTCAAATTTCTCTTGTTCACTGGAATCTTTGTTCAAAGAGCTGAATTGATTTTAATTATTTTAGCATGATTTTAATGACTTTCTTCTGAGAAACAAGATATTTGTTTAGTCTTTTAAGTTAAAAATAGAAATGAATGCTTTATAACTGGGTCTGATTTGACACCTCCAAAATGTTAATTATTCAGTATATCTTGTTCAGTTTTTAGTTCAAATTCATACACTAAGTAATAAGATTGTACTGATATGTTGCATTTTCATTAATGTTCAAATAGAGATGCAAATTAATTTGTTTGTTATAAAAGTATTCAATAAATGTCACCATAAATGTTCACACAGTGTCTCATTTCGTCCTGTGGTGTGACGGGATGTCCTGTGGTGTGACATCACTTCAAACACAATTAAACGACTTTTACTATGTTAACTAGCTTAAATAATTATATGCATTTGAAAGCATTGCATAATATAACTATATATTAAAAATAATAAACATTTTCAAATATTTTTTCTCATTTTACACAATATTTCCACTGGAGTGAGTGGTAAAAGATGGCACAAGCAAAGAATATAATCGAAAAACAGCTGTGAAAAAAAATATATGCAGAATTTTAATGATCAATCTTTAAGAATACATGTTAAACTTAACACATACCTGATTTGTATTTGAAATTAATAATATTTCAATATTTGAATTTTATAGTACTGTCATGTCACACCGCAGGACATATTTTGCCTGGAGCTGTGAGAAAGGCTTAATAAATTGCATAATGACAAAAAAAATCTGCTAACCTCTAACAGTTTTAAAAACAACAGTATTTTAACTTTACAAATTCATACAATTCTCAAGCAATTTAGAACTTTGTTTTTAAAAAAGCTGTTTCACCCTTATTTGTCATCTACCCAGATAAAAATGTGCTAATGTTATTATCTCCCATCTATAACTTACATTTGTTTAGGAGTAAATATTGTATAATTTTGTTGGTCGCTAGCGCTATTCAAAATTAGGAAAGCAAGAAAAGTAAAAGGTCCAAATTGCAGTAAAAGAGTTCATTCAATACATGACCAACTCTCTTACCGTTCAGACATGATGCAGGAAATTGTTATCTGTTGTAGGTGGAGATGCCTGCTGACTGTATGACATAAAACGACTGAAGAGTTCAAAAAGAAGACCAAACATGTAAGAGTTTTAAAAGTAGTGCGGTGATGAGTGAATGCAGGTGCTGCTGATCAGAACTCAGGTGATTGTGAATGTGAACAAGTGGGTGGGGTGTAAATCTGGTGCTGAGGGTGTGGCTGACTCTGACGGCACCAGAGAGCAAGTAATACCAGATTAATGCCAAAATTAATCAATTTATTGAGAAACTTCATAAATGTTCAATTTGTTTCTTGCAACAACTAATACTTTGAGGATGAACAGAGAAATTTGGCAATGTATTACTTTTTTTTTTTTTTACACAGGTTCATATTTTCCAAAGGTTCTCAAGAAGATTAATCAGCATTTAATGAGAAACTTCATAAATGTTCAAATTATCTCATTGTAACAACTAAGACTGATGATGAACAGAGACATTTGGCAATGAATTACATATAGATCACACTGGTTCTAATTAAATTTTGCCAAAACCAGCTGATCCACGAACTGCCTCTATAATTATTTCAAAAAGGTCATCCTCAGAAGAACTACCTCTAGGTAGGTACAGCACAGTAGAACAAGTAGAGGCATAGGGAAACCGTTTCAATTCACCCTCTTGGTCATAGAATTGAATTTCAGGCTGCTGTGGAAATCCAAGGGGTGGCACAGCATCTGCTCCAGTTACAAATGTAAGGAGGTCTTCAAAGGTCAGCTGCACCCGTTTTTCTGTACATTACAAGTTACATCACAAAAATACAGTTTAATTGCTCAGTAGTTTCTTTCCAAGAGTAATCTATTAATGTACTAAATGTTAATTAGGCCTAAACACAAAGAATTGCCAAATGTATTGCCTATGATTTGTAATGTTATATACCATAGTGCACTAATACTTCACGATCTGACTAACATTGAGAATGTACAGTTCCGGAAATTAATAAATCCTAATGTTTACAAGTTATAGGAACCCCAGTTTTACACAAACAAGCAAACAAACAAATTACAATATTTGAAGGCTCGCATGTTTGTTCATTAATAATAAAATTGCATGTGTTAAACGGATAGTTCACCCAAAATGCACATTCTGTCATTATTTAGTCAGACATGCATTTTCCAAACCCATTAAACGTTCATTCATCAACGACAAAAAAAAAAAAAATATATATATTTGTAATATTCTCTCATGCTTTATACAAGCTCAAACATGCATTCACATTTTGTAGCGCATTTGGAACATGACAGTGAGTAAATGACAACTGAATTTTTATTTTGTTGGTGAAGTATACTTGAAGTTAGCTAAAAACTATGTCTTGTAAAAGTACCTTCAATTGAACTGAGAAGACACTCCCAAGAAAACATTGTGTCCTCCTCCGCTTCCCGCCTGTTGGAACCCTCCTCACTCGAGACAACTTTTAAAAGAGCTCGGAATGATAACCTTGTAAGTTGTCCTTCTTTGTGGGTAAATAGTGGCCTGAAGGCATTCCAGTGCCTTTCCACCGTCTCCCACAGTTGGCCACAAAAGTTGAGCCCTTGTTTAAACTGCGTTATCATGTTCGATGATCTGGTAGTTAAAACGGCACTGTAAAAATGTTTCCTCAGTAATTTCCACTCAAAAGAAAAAAGTTTTGTTCAGCAAAATATTTTTTTTTCAATAGACGTTACACCTAGATTTACCCAACAATAAGGAAGCAAAGATTTGTCACTGCGTGTTTCATTGTGTCTTAAAAAAACATGACATTTAAACTATGTAATTGATAATAATACCTGTGAAAAATGAAGTGCTTCACAATCCGTCCATAAATTTGGGGGAGGCATTCAAGGTTAGCGTTGTATATCTGTGGCACTCCACATTCAGCGATCCATCCCATATGGAAAAGATATAGATAAATTTTACTAAATGTTTATATATTTTATCTGAAACTTGTAAGTAATATATATAATAGTCAAAAAAGACACAAAATCCTTAGTAAAATTGTGTAATATGAGATTTAAGATAATTTGGGAACTTATAATTACTATATATGACAGTAAATCCACATACAATATTCTTAGTAGATACACGTAACATCAAAGTTATATGAGTTGGGCAATCATTAGTGAAACCAAAATCTTGGTATATTGTATAAAAACCTTACAAGACAATAGACATATGTAAGATGTCACATATATGAGACATTAAAGTACATGGAAAAGCATATGATGAGATGACCAAAAATCATGTATGGCATTTCTAAGATTTTATGACACTAGCATTGTCTCAGGTTTTTAGATCACTCTTCTCAATTAGTGATTTTTTCCAAAAATTATGGCATGGGTTATATTTGTTGTTATTTAAGATTTTATGAGTAATTCTATCCAATAAAATAGTCAAAAAGTAATTTTTATTTACAGTTAGATTTTCAAGTTCTTGTGTATGCAGCAAATATTCAAAATTGCCATGTAAAAATAAAAAAGACCCAGTCACTCATTTCTTGCCGTAGAAAGATTTAATTTTGCACTTAATTAGTATATGACATTATACAAGTTGGATATTTACATTTTAAATTTAGGTGGCAATTCATCTTTTTAAATTAGCTAAGTTTATTAAGATGCTACTTTAATAATTGTTTTGAAACCATACCTTACACTTGTGACCTTTTGGATGTTACAATGAAATACATAAATGTTGATGACATGCATTGCAAAATGTATTAAAGAAGAATACATTTACATTTTGTAGTAAACTTTTCACACTGCTGTGTGCTTTTTCATTATAATTTTGACAGATTCTCACATTAGATTACAGTAACAGTAGAACCAATTAGTTACTTTCCAGCTCAGCAACCCTGAATGAATAAGTGACCATCTTCACATTTAGTTCATTTACAGTAATATGTCTTAAGTAGCCGACAAACAATTGAGCTGGACTGTGGACACTGAATATACATACATGGTCTAACTACCTGAGCAGTGTTTATGGCTTTGTGAAAGCCTGTGGGAAAGTGGACAGTTGACATGTAGCTCAGTGGAGTTTTGATAAGAGAACCTCTGGCTAACTTCTGCACTGTGCAATTACCATAGTTTCCTATGGCATATAAACACTGATCACCCATGTCAACAAAGTGGGAGACTCTAAAAATACTCCCATCCTTCAAAAGCACAATAGAATTGTTTCTTTGTTTTGTTTTGCTGTAGGTATGACCATGAACAACCTCTCCATTTACAGCAATTCTCTTGTAGTAATTTACCACAGAGTTTGGGGAAACCTCTCTCACTGTGTGGAGGGCAGCTTGATCACTAACAGACATTAATCTTACATTTGGTGGACCAAGGGCAGTTACCTCAGTGAACTTCGCAAACTTCTTGACATGATGCTTTTCGGTTCTCATTTCATTACAGAAATCTGTAACTTCTGCAGGTGCATTTGTTAAAAATTGCTTTGCTAAACGGGGAAAAGCTCGGGAAAACAGCACTCGTTTGCATATTTGTTGTGGTACAGCTTGGCTACTTTTTACTTGTTTCAGGAGGTATCCATTGAAATCTTCAAACATAAAGGCTGAGTGGGCCCACAAAGGACCACAATGCACAACAGTTTTGCTCAAATGCAGAAGTGAATGAACATTGAATGTCATGTTCTCTTCCCCATACAGCGACTGCACACCTCCAACAAAGTACACTAATGCCTCATGGGCATGATTTATCTGTTCTGTATTTATTTCAGATCCCAACAGAATGCTTATGCCCTCTATCAGTAATGCCCAATGACAGTGATACTTCTGTGGAAGTATGCCTTTTAGAACTGGCAAGCTATAGTACAGAAGCCAGTGTTGCCACTCATGGGCTTTCCAGAATTTGCGTTCAGTCAGAGATCTTGGAACTCGAGCAACAATACCTGGAGGTTTTATAGACAAGAGGTGTCTGTCCAAGATAGCTGTTTGTGTGCCAATGTACCATGGCTCAGAATAGCTTTTGGAATCGATCCATAAAGTTGCCATTTGTCTGCACACGCCAAGCAACACACAATGCATATAGTCAGGGACCATCCCATTGATTACATCAAACTTTGGTAAATCTACAATGGCAGATGGGCCCTTTATGCCCAATATTGTTTTCCCTTCTCTTTCAGCAATTTGTCCTATCTCTACTGTGGTTTTATGATTTCTGTCACTTGTTTTTTCATCTGCACATGTGTAAACCCTTGACTTTCCTTTTCCTTTCCTCATCTGCACCCCAGGGTGAAGGCAGACTCCGCAGCCATATTCACCATTAAATTGCTTAAAATTTTGTAGTAATGGCCTTGCTACTGCATCACACACACAGCACAATGAGTGCACCTTCACGTGTCTCCATGACTGATCACTAGGATGTTGCCACTCAAAGCCAGCTTGTGAAAGATTGGCACATTCCTCTACAAATGGTTGGAAGTAGCAGGTCATGTCTGGCTTTTTTGCTCCAAACCATAAAGCACATAAAAGCACATGCTTATCTCTACTCTCAGGGGGTATCTCATTAACACACCACAGTATAGGCCAAATACTAAATTTAGAGGACTGAAAGACTGGTACACCATCACAATTAAATGTAAGGGAGAGGAAATCCTCTTCACTGTTTGATTTCAAGGTCTGATATAAGGTGCCATCACATATATCACTTATTACATGCCTACTACTGTCATGAGGACGAAAACAGAGATCGTGCATACCTTGATTCTCAAGAACATCCTTCAGTTGATCCTTTAATGGGATACTGATAAAGAAATGTCCTTCCTGTAAACTGTCTTTTACTGTTATGGACGAGGAACATGACACACAGGTAAGTGTTTCTTCTTGTGATTGTGAAGTGCCAAGGTACTTAGTACATACTCTGCAGTAATGATGGCGTTTTAATTGATCTATAATACCAGCTAATGGTTTCTCCAAAAAATACTTGCTTGCTGGTACTGCATTTGTCCCAGCAGAATGTAACTTTAGAAGTTTCAGCAGGTCTTCCGTCAATACACCTGTAGTGTTGTGTCTCAATGCAAAGGAGAGAATAGAGATGCAACTTTGCCCTTCCGTTAGTCCATGAGAGTGGATATCATCACGTATTTCTTGAGGGGCATTTTCCTAAAATTACAGAAAAAGAAGCACCATATTAAAAATTATAAGGTTGTGCAATACCATAAAGGTAACCTTGTTTTGCTCTACTGTACTTGGCACAAAAAATTTAATGGAAGCCACAACACATGCAAGACACAAACAAAAAGAGGAAAGACAGACAGTGTCTGTACACATCTAAAGCCCTCTTTAGATGCCTCTGTTTTAAATAATTTAGACCCATTTCCAAGCTGCGATTTTTATCTAAAATTTTAGAAAAAATTGTTTCAACTCAGTTAATCTCCTTTTTGAACAATAATGACATTTTTGAAAAATTTCAATCTGGTTTCCGTTCCCTGCATAGTACTGAGACTGCTCTGATCAAGGTCACCAATGATTTACTGCATGCAGCTGACTCAGGAATGTTCTCTATTTTAATTCTTCTTGACCTCAGCTCAGCTTTTGACACTGTGGACCATGATTTTTTAATTAGCCATCTGAAAAACTATGTTGGTATCAGTGATGTGGTTGAATTAAAGCAGGAGATCAAGAACCTGAAAGAAGAGAACGCGAAGTTGAAGGAGATTGTTCTTCAAGGTATCATTGATTCATATCAAATATTGAACCATCAGACAAGTAATAACCCTTTCTCTAAATGACTGTAGGCTGAATTGGCTGTATTGTCCTAAAGGAGTGATAATAATAAATTATTTGTTTTTGATGTACTGTGTCTAGATGTGCCAGGACTCCTACTGAGCTTGAGGAATATAATAGATTCGGCTGCACCTCCTAAGAGATCCAGGGTGGAGCCTACCACAGCATTACCGGCCCTTCCAGGGTCTCCGCAGTCCAGGTCCAGTTCTTCATGTGCCACTTCGCTGTCCCTCCCCAGATCTACGCTGTCCAGTTCCTCATCTGTGTCTCCATCCCTGACTGCCTCCCAGTCTTCTAAGGTATTGTTTTTTAAAGAATAAATAAATACAGCATATGAAATAGATCTACTGCTTGCCAGACTTGCTTTTAATTCAATTAAATTCAATTCAAACTTGCTTTATTGGCATGAATGTAACAACAATATTGAAGCCGGATATACTGGTATTTTAAAGGGGGGGGTGAAATGCTGTTTCATGCATAGTGAGTTTTTTACACTGTTAAAGAGTTGGATTCTCATGCTAAACATGGACAAAGTTTCAAAAATGAAGTTGTAAGTTTGATGGAGTAATTCTGTTCCAAAAATACTCCTTCCGGTTTGTCACAAGTTTCGGAAAGTTTTTTTCGAATACGGGCCTGTGTGACGTCAGAGTGGCCGGAATTTCCTTATACGGGTCTTAAGGGCACTTCTCCCGGAAGGGCGCGCGCGCGCATCTGTAGCCTAGTGTGTGCGAGAGTACGCCTATGCCCATCAGAGCGTTGGGCTCGGCTGCGCTGCAATTAAAAAAATGGCACCAAAAAAGTGTGTTTTTGGTTGCCAGGGCAAGACAACACTGCACAAATTTCCAAAGAACCTAGCGTTAAGGGACCTGTGGATGGATTTTGTTTTTCCAGAGCAGCAACGGAGTTGTGCAAGTGTTTTTGTTTGTTCCCTTCATTTCGACGGTAATAGTTTTATAAACAAGGCCCAGTTCAACGCCGGATTTGCAGATCGCCTAATACTTAAAGATGGAGCAGTCCCAACGATAAAGGTTCACGGTCGTGCGTTGGAACCGCAGGCGGTGAGTAAAACTGCTTCAAATGTCTGTGAGTTGTTAACTATCGCCGTGTAAGCACAGCAAGTAAACAACATGATCACATACAGTTAATGTATATCTATGGAGCATGCGATGTATGGTGTGTGTGCGTGTTTAAATACATTTGTTTAGCTGGCCACTGTAGGTGTCAGTTTGTTTATTGTAAAAATAAATCATGTCCTCATAAACCACGAGTCTGTCTGTTTACAACACACAAATGTTGTAAAACTCGCGCATGACATGGTGTTCTAAAAACACTGCGCTCAAGTTCAAATCACTTCTATTTTTAAAAAAACGCTCGAGACCTTATGTTTTTCACCCATTTCAATGCCCATCTCACGTTTTTGTGAGCAAAAACGCGTTCTGTATGAACGAGCCCTTAGATCCTTGTTCTGCATGGGATTACTATCTGATTGTTAGCCATGGTTTATTTTCGGATGTCACTCACAGCTTCCAGATGCTCTCAACGCAAAAGCTTCGCGCGCTCGTGTCGTGATTATTTAGCTCCGCCCACACGGCACGCCTCCACCCGCTCGGGTTTTTCCGGAAAGACTCGGTACAGCCTATCTTTCTTTTATAAATATAATAAAACTAAAGACTTTTTGGAGATATGAAGGATGCAATATTACTCTATAGGTACTCAAGATTAACATGAGATTGAGTGAAACTGAGTGTTTCACCCCCCCTTTAAACTTTAATGCTCACCTTGTGTCCAGGTTGAGATCCATCCTGGGACCGGAGTCATGGTTGAGAAACTGGCGTGGGCCTATGCCCTCAATGCCAATTCGGCAACAGTCTTTGTGAGGCATCTGCTCACCGCAGTCTTTCCAGTGGAAATACTGCTGGTGAGCAATCTTCGGGGGAACAAACGAGGCGGAGGAGAGGCTCGTCAACCATTAGACAAAAATAAATTGGATGCCATTTACAGTATGTTTTCTTCTTTTTAATGGGTGTTTGACCAAAAGTCTCTGCTTTTGTGTGTTTCCTGATTCCAGCCTACTGTAATAATCTTTGCATTGTTTTTTTTGTTCATGTTTAGGTGCAACTCTTGAGAAGTGGCCAGGGACCCAGCTTTCCAGCATTGGAAGTACGATCAATGCCAAGATTACAGAACTCCGGTCAAAAAGTAAAAATGTTGGTGTGTACACAGCTCCACATTAAACTGTTTTGTTTGCTCTGAGTTTCACACAGGTGTGTCACATAGTCCTTGGCCCTGGGGCAAAACAGGTTCTGACTACTGTCTACTGAAAGTATTTACTGCTTAGTGCCTGTTTATTCTGAGGTATCCATTGTGCAGAAGAACAAAACTGGCATATATGTAAGCCATTAAGGCATTTTAAGTTTAAATTCTAAAATGTTTTTGTTTGTGTACTTTGCAATTTCAAAATCGAGTATACTCAAAATATCTAAGTAAACAGTAGTATGCAGTATTAGCATTATGCTCAGAGCGATGGATTGCACTTAAGCCCCATGCCTCGTTCCTTGAATGTGAATACACCTGTTTGTATTGACAATGTTTAGTTGTTGGTGACACTGTTCCCATGTTAGAATAGGAATAGGATAAGCATGTGCTCCTCAGGTTTGTATGCAGGCTTGTAGTGTGTGAAAATATCAAATTTTGAAAGATATTCCTAGTCACAAGTTCATTTAAATGTAATATTTGAAAACATTGTTCTTAGGATTAGGGTTTACTGCTGTCAGCACTGTAATCCCAGAAGTGTTTAACTGTTAATAAAGACTATTGAAAAGATATCTTAGCAGCTTTGTTTTTAATACAGATGTATTCGGACAGCATTTAGTCATTGTGTGGTAGAAAGTAGTTGATCTGGGTGTTGACCAAACCATGCCTTGCCAGTTTTAACTCCGCTTCATCAAATGTTTTTGACTGTAGAAACTCATATGAAATTATATAATTTCATACATAAAAAGTATGTTTTTAATGCTGCTATGTTCATTGGCTGACGTAAGAATTTTATTTAAAAAACATAAAGACAGCATAGTTTACATGAAAATATTAATAGACATTACATACAAAAAACCTATAAAGAATGGTATATATTCATATATAAAAAGTATATGCTTTTATACATAAATGGACATGTTACTGGGCTGACATATAACAAACTTATAAAAAACATATAAAGAAAGCATAGTTTGCGTTTAAATTAGATATACTTTACGCACAAGAAAGATATATGTAATTGTAAATATTAATATATAAAATGTATATGTCTTTATAACTAAGACATGTTTTACATAGTAATTAAAAATGCAAAAATGATATGGAACATATATGAAAAACATACTTTGCCATGTACTATCCTTATAAACAGCATATATATTGTTTGTTTGATTCATACTTAATTCATATAATTACGTTGTATGAGAAAAATGCAAAAGTGGCCACTTTCATGAGTAAATCATAATATGAGACATATAACTCTCATAAGACATATAATGCATATAAAACATAAACATTTACTATTGTAGGCAATATGAAATTCTTACAAGTTTTTTCTGTTTCTTTTCCATATGGGATTCCCCAAGATCTTGTTTAAGCTTCACGAAATCATCTTCTGTGCTGCACTGCTTAATCTTTTGTAATAAATGAGAACAAGTTGTTCAAAGCAGATATTCCAAACAGAGAAATATCATTTTAAAACAAACTTTTAACCTCTGGGGGTCATGGTGAATAGGCTAAAGTCCCAAAAAGTTGGTGTGTTCCTTTAAGGGATAAGATTATTGACTACAGGGGGACTTTAACCCTCTGAGGTCTGAGGTGTTTTTGGGGTCCTTGAGATGTTTTGACATGCCCTGACATTTGTGCTTTTTTCAGTTGCTTAGAAACATATTAATGGCACTGGTGTAATTACACTCTATTTAGCACAAACAGGGCTACCATAATATGTTAGCAACATGTTTGTACATGTTTGTATTTTTGAGAGAATATTGTTTATGCATGGTTATTGAAAAAACAAAAAAATAAAGTTTCTGAAATAAGGCCACAAAACACACACTAAATATGTGTCCACAAGACTTTTGACTAATGGATGTTGTCGCCTAGAGTTTAGGCTTCAAAATGATCTGAAAATCATCCTGTCTAATCATTCACATAAAACAATAGATTGTTTTAAATTGTGAAAAACATTTTTTTTGTTTGCAAAGGCAATATGCGGATGGGCGTGAACGGCCCAACCCCTATCATGAATAATTAAGTGGTTCTCACCTGAGCAGACAATGACCCTGCATAATAATGAGCCTTTCATTCAGGGGTGTCACACAAGAAAGAATGCAAGGACAATAAATACATAAATAAATAGATAAATACATATATATATATATATATATATATATATATATATATATATATACAAACAATCAAAATATAAATGAAAGCCAAAAGCACATTTTTAGTCATACCTGGAAACAAATCCTGGTCAAATAGGTTGTATGGGCAATTCTGCAGAATTGGTTCAAAGTTTGAGTTGGAAACATCTTGAAAATAAAATTGTCTTTTTCCATAAATGTCTTATAAAGTATTATTTTTTAAAGTAGGCAATAGATTTTATCATACATATTTCAAAGTTAAGGATTCATTATTTTGATATAGCTTGCATTGGAACAAACACTATAACAGTTGATTAGTTTATTTGTGACAAAACATACTATATATTTTACATATGAGCAGAAACTGTCTAATTAAAGCTTATTTGATGTCTATTTTATAGTAAAAACTTTATAATCTATCCAAAATTAGTCAACGAAATGTTGTCATTACAGACACTAGTATATCGCGATTAGAAGAAATCTCAGTGGGCTATAGCAATATAGTTTGGATGTGTACATGTAAAAATAACGTTTACTAAAGTACAGTAGGTAGTCAACCAGAATGCCTATTACTGCCGCGGCAAATCCACCGCCGTAAAAATAAACCAGTCGCATTTCAAAGTAGTTCGCGAAATGACCGCCAGGTGGCGCAAAGGGACATTTAGCAAAACGTAAGTGGGGCAATTAACAGTAAGGATGAAATACTACAAGTTATGGTCATTTCCAAATAAGCCTACAACAAACATTTATTTTTAACAAATATTTTTAAATATGCAACATGCACGTTTAAACAACAAACAATACAATCTGAACCAGCGCTTCTGCTCCTGTATTGAGACATGCAGCGCGTTTCAGTTACGATCCTGGTTCCAGTGGCCTTAATACATTCACGGCTTTTTAAAATGTCACAAAGCGTTTTGAGATGGTTTTGAATGAAATATTGAAGTTTATAATTAGGATATTTTGGCACACCACGCCGAGTGGCGCTATGCATTATTCTAAAATCTGGTTTTATTCTGGCATGTTGAATTAGAGTTTGACAAACGCGGCGGCGCGTTCATTTGAATTTATTTTTCTCATAACAGCTAAGAACTTAATAGGCTAAAGCCTACTCCGTAATTGTTGGTCATACAGATAAGATATCATCTTTTAAAACTGTAAAAGGTCTACTTTTATTCATGCAGTAGGCTATAGGCCTACACTCACAGGCTAACGACAAAACGTTTTCTCGCTCATGTGAGAAACAAACGTTTGGGAAATTCTCAGTGAGTAAATTCATAGCCGAGCGGTAGAACTTACGGTTCGATCATCAAGATGACGGGTTCAAATCCCGATCAAACATGGTCTACTGTAAATTTTATATTCATTAATGCAGAGAGATTTGTCTAGCTCTAAAACTCTGTTACACCATACAGTTTTTTGCTTATATTTATCAAATAAAATTACCATGCATTTCCATTTTACACTAAGGAACAAATCCAACAGAACGACTTTGCATCTGTATAATAATAGGCTACCAATCGTAATTTCAAAAGCAGTTCTGTTAAAAAAAATTATTTTATATATAGGCTATATATATATATATATATATATATATATATATATATCTATATATATCTATTATTATTTTTATTTTTTTTTGATTCCCTACAACCTAGAGTTTTTAAAAACATGGTTTTAAGTAAAGTGTGATTTGCCAGGGGGGACGGGGATTTCCTTCTGGTCTAAACATCCCTGCGTTTATAAGTGTTTTGGCAAACCACGCCGAGTGGCCCTATGCATTTTTCTAAAGTCGGGTTTTATTCTGGCAATTTATTTTTATCATTACAGCTAAAATAACTTAATAGGCGACTCCGTAATTTTTTGGTCATACAGATAAGAGTAGCCTAGCTTACATCGTTCAAAACTGTAAACTTGTATTCATATTATTAGGCTAACGACAACAGTTTATCTGTCGTCTCTGTCTCCGGGAACTGCGCGTCACAAAAATGAACCAAAAGCCGATTCAGCTCAGTCACGATAAGAAATCGGCTATGTCTAAAGTCTTTAAATGTCTAAATATTTAGGCTAATAAATGTTATCTGATTATGTAATCCATATGAAAACGAGAGGTACAGAGGATCTATACTCAATGTAAGCGCTTCCCAATGAGAAAATGACAAGACAAGGGTGAAAATCTCGCTCCATTTTGTAGGCTAAATCGCCCTGAATTAAAATGTAAAAACAGATCAAATAATTTATTTGTCGAAATGTTGCGATACTGCTTCATTTAAGTTCATAATTATTCTATAAATGTTATTTAATTTAGCAGCATTACCACGAAGCACCGTGGTTCGATATTTATTTGAATAATAGCTACAAAAAAAAACTTAATTAACTGCATGCCTGGTTAAGGATCCAAAGATCCCTGTAGAATATAATATTGAGTTTGTTGTTCATGACAACACATTAACATGCGTTTTTTTCAGATTATATTTAGTTTTGCTTGGAAAAGGCTGGCCCAAACCAGTTTTATTTAATCAATTATTGAAATAATGAAATATTTAGTAATAAACTTTTATGACAGAAATATCACTAGTCTACATGTAACTTAAATCATTTAATTCCTTCATTATCAACACTGTCTAGAATAGCGATTTAAGTGTGAATTGCGACTTCTCTTTGTGTTAAGTCAGCCTCAGACTCCGATAGCCTGTGGGGGGGTTGGAGGGACAGTTGCTGGACAAAGGTGTTAATGTTCCTCTTTCATATGGAGAGTGTCGGATAGCCAGCCTGATGAGCGCCAAAATTATTGTAAGGATAAATCTGTGTCCAAATGTAGGCCCCATATCTTATTAAATTATAAATATTGTAGTTTATTTATTGTAGCCTATTTAAAGTTTTTTTTTCACACAAAATTTCAATTGAAGTTATTGTAAGGTGAATTCAACAAGGCATGCTGTGTCTTTGAAGCAACAATTAAAGGCTAAATATTTTTTTCGTGATTTGTATGGCTGACACGCAGCGACATATACAGTATTATCAGCTGTATGATGTGTTTTTACATGTTTTTAAATGTTTAATTTCGAAAGAGACCCGGCGGGCGCAGCGAGGAAGACTAAATAAACTTGCTAAAAAGAGATCCAGCGCGAGAGAGGCAAAGAAAAACGCATGTTTTTAATTTAATTAGGTTATGTTGCTTTGGACAATTTTCGTTTTGTACTGTTTTTTTTTTATTTATTTTTTTATTTTTATTGGAGAAATATAAAAAGTACAAAAAAGCTTCACAGAAAATATATCCAAAGATCCTCCGTCTTTTCCTTATACATACAAAAATCTAACAGGATAGTATAGTTCCTTCTGCAGTTATTAATTATATATATTATATATATATATATACATATGTAGCCTATACAAACAATTGTACACACACACGCATACACATATTCAAGTATATGCCACCTATACACACAACAAACATATATACTTATATTCCAGTATACCGAAACTTTTAAAACAAAACTACTAGAACTCCCACCCTCCCACTTTCCCCTTCCGCCTGATATGCACTGCATGGAGAGGAGTACTTAAACAGAAAAATAAATAAATAATAAACAGCTACCAACATTGGAGTGGTCTTAGGTCCAACTCAAGTTGAGTCAACATCTCTTTCCTCCAAGTCTTCTCCACCTAAATACTTTATGAAGGGTTCCCAAATTTTAGAAAACTGTTGTCTTTTGTTCCTTATATGGAGCCGTATACGTTCCAGATGAAGAGTATTTGTGAGTTCGTCAAGCCATAGCTGGAAAGATGGCGCAAATTCGCTTTTCCAGAGAGTTAAAATAAGCTTTTTGGCTGTTAAAAGCCCATAGGAAAGAAATTGCTGTTGAGACTTGGACAAACAGAGCTCATGTCTTGAAACCCCAAACACAATTAAAAACTCATCTGGTTCAATATATTGATTTGTGATTTCAGAGATGACATTGAAAATCTTGCACCAGAAGTTTTGAAGATTAGGACATACTGCATAGCTGTGAAGCAGGGTCGCATCTGCCATCTTGCATTTATCACATTTCGGGGAGACAGCTGGAAATATTCTGGATAATTTTGTTTTAGAATAGTGTAGTCTATGCAAGATTTTAAACTGAATGAGGCAATGTCTGGAATTTATAGAACATCTATTAATCTCTTCCAGGCTATCAGCCCATAACTCATCAGAAATCTCTGACCCTAATTCTTCCTCCCATAGACTCTTGATTGAAGATGTAACAGGCAGTTGGGAGGCCTGGAGGGTGTTATAAATACAGGAAATCATTTTCCCTTTGCCAAAATAGTAATTAAGGCAAGTGTCCAAACAAGAAGGGCTAATTGCAGAGAGCCTGTTTAAGTAAGATTGTACATAGTTCCTGACTTGCAAGAACCTAAAAAAATTACTTCTATGAAGTTTGTATTTCTCCCGAAATTTTTCAAAGGAGACGAATGTACCATCTTGATACAGATCCCTTACTGCGTGAATTCCTGATTCTCTCCATTGCTGAAAGCCTTTATCTAATATGGAGGGTATAAAAGAGGGATTGTCAGCTATGGGAATTGATAAAGGTAACGTCTCCACCCCAAAATGAATTCTAATTTGTTTCCAAATACGGATCATACTGCTAATGACAGGGCTGCATCTGTAGGTTTCTTTTTTACAGCTCATTGGTGAAAGAATCACAGCACCAAAATCGTAGGGGGTACATTCGTCCTGTTCTAATCTGAGCCAGTCCAGTTGTCCACTTTTATCATTTAATATTATTGATATAACTCTGAGGTTAGCTGCCCAGTAATAGCAGCGGAAGTCCGGAAAAGCAAGACCCCCTGACTTTCTGGGTTTGGAAAGATGTGTTTGCTTAATTATATGATTTTTATAATTCCAAATAAAGGGTAAGATAGTTGAATCAAGTTGCTTAAAAAAGGATTTGGGGAGAAATAAAGGGGTGTTTTGCAACAGGTATAATAGTTGCGGGAGAAAAACCATCTTGATGGCATTTATTCTACTTATTAAAGAGATGGGAAGAGTTCTCCAGAACTGAATATTTCTTTTAAATTTTTCTAGAAGGGGGACATAATTGGCTTCTCGTAGAGAGCTAAACTTCCTAGTTACAACGATTCCTAAATAAGTAAATCTGTCTTTAGCTATTTTAAACCGCACTGGGTAAATTTGCGAAAGATCTTTAAGTCCAACTGGCATGAGTTCACTTTTATTTAGATTAATTCTGTAGCCTGAGAATGAGCCAAATTGTTCTATCACTTCTAAGATTACAGGGATACTAGACGCAGGTTTAGTCACATACAGTAAGACATCGTCCGCATATAAAGAAATTTTATTTATAGTGTTTTTCGTATGTAGCCCATGAATTCTCTCCTCACAGCGAATGGCTTCCGCTAGTGGCTTAATGGCCAGTGCAAACAGAAGGGGAGAAAGCGGGCAACCCTGTCGGGTACCCCTAAATAAGTTTTGTACTGTTTTAATTGTTTAATTTAGCTGTAATTTCTTTGGCAATACAAATTTAAAATGTCGCAAGAATAAGATTAGCCTAGTGTTTCTTATTTTGCATCGCAAAAGTAATAAACTCTAAACTCGATGCAATCCTGTTTTAAATAAAAAAAAAAACAACTGTCCCGACACTTTATTTAAACCTTGAAATGTTCGAACTTGGTTTCAAACTTAAGTAATTTAAGTGTTCTTTTACATTACACAATAATTTAGCAGACTAAAGACGAGCTTCTTCAGTTTCATTTTCTGATGCAATCGGCTGACAATCTTCCTTCATCAGTTTTTGTCGTTTGTGCAGCGGCTGCGGTTCTACGGGAATGTAGCAAATGTATGTTGTAATGATAATTAAACAAAACTCTTGACTTTAAATAAGTAAACAGTTATAAACAGTTACCTATTTAAGCATCAAGGTGGTAAAATATAAACGCTGTCGGCCAACATCGGTTAAAAACATGTATGCCACACTGAGATTCGATCTCGGGTCGATTGAAGCTCCTTGAATCTCTGTTGTTGCGTTAACCACTAAGCTACCGTCTGTATGCTGTTGGAAAGCCTCATTGATGTAGCCTAAATGTTTTTTATTGCAATGTTTTATGTTGAATTGTTTTCATTATTTATTCAATTTAATTTTAGTAGCCTAATTTCAGCATTTTGATTATTAATTATTTTAACTACGTTTCACTTGAATTCATATGCTACCAGCTTTCAATCGCTCTGAATGCGCGGCAGCAGATTACGCAATAGAGAGAATAAACGAACACTTTTCAGAGTCTATGATTGTAGCGCCTCTTAGCGGTAAAAGGCAGCAAATACACCACACATTTTACCGCCGCGGTGGAACGGCTGATGTGGGCGTTGTCATGGCTTGCCTCAACATTTGCGTTTGAATAGCGCGCGTCCTCCGTGGGCGTGTCAGATTAACGCGTAATGAAGTGTAATGAGCTGGGGAAAAAAATACTGAAATCCCTCTCTTTTCATACAGATTACATAAACTGAGAATATTTGTTTTTTATATAAATTACTTCATTGAAAAGAAGAGAATTCAAGCTTCATAAAGAAAAATCTCTCGTGCCTGTATGACAAGTATTTGCGGAGTTATAGTTAATCTTAGGACGCGTTTCAGAATGGACTTCACCGACAGAGAGAAGGCAGAACTTGCATCATGTTTATTTTTCTTTATTTGTCGAAAAGCACAACACTTTGTTTTTATTGTGAGTATACAGAAAAATAATAGACACTTAACATGATCGAATTATGTATAACACTTATATTTAAGATCAAAATCAACAGAGTATTTTGAGTCTCTTTTGCACTGATAAGAAAAAAAGCGAGACAATCGCGCCGGCGCGATAGCCGACCTCAGAGGGTTAACCAAAATGGTGAATACCTTTTGGACATTTTCCTGCACCTCCTTGTCTGGCAACACCTCAAACTGGAAGTTCTGTACATCTGCATCTTGAGCGCACATTAGCAAATACAATGCTGGGTCCAGTGCTTTAAGGCCTGGTCCTCCGTGAATCAGAGACCAGGCAGTCAGTTTCCCTGCAGTATAGTACCTGCCCTGCTCTAAAGATGACTGGTCATATGTAAAAAATAGGTTTCCTTCCTGTCCCTCAAAAACTCCTAAGGATGATCGGACCTCCTTCATCAAAAGCCTATAACAAATTAAATAAATAGTTGTGATAGTAATAATCAAACAACAACATAAGTTATTTAACAATTCTCTTACACCTTGTACTGTCTTAAAGGTGCCCTGTGTCATTTCGGCCAAAAAATAAATTCATACTCCACATTCCATACCAGATGGGGGCAGTGTCTCCAGAAAGTGAGTTGGTCTGACGAGTAACAAACGAGAAACGGCATAGTCATATGCTCCGCCTACAGAGCTCCTGTGATCCCCTCCATCCAATTTGCATTTAATAAATTATTTTACAAATAATAATAATTTACGTGCAATATTTATATATTTATTGATGTGTATTTAAGTTTAATGTTTGGCTAAAAAAAAAAACTAAAAAAAAAACACCCGCAAGTTTGACTGAATGTTTACAAAAAAGGGGTTTCCCGCTGAGCCGTCTATGACCGCAGCATCTCGGTAAAGTTATAGCAACGCGACGTGCTTTGTTTTGCCTATTCAGAAACGATTGGAAAGAGAAACTCATGTGGAGATTCCACTCCAAAAAACGTCGACTTCAGCTGTATTAAGAACGTGAGTTGGCCAGTTGTTTTTATTACTCTTCGTAAGTTGCACCAGCCGTGGTGTAAATTATGCATTTAACACTGATATGCTATATGTGTGTGAGTGTGTCGTAGGTGATTATGCATGGTTGATTTAATACTTAACTTGAGATTTGTGACTATTAGGCTGTTATTATAGGAAGTTGGCTTATAGCATGCTGTGTTCACGAACAATGCAGACCAAGGCTATAACTGTAACATGATATCTTCAGTAGCCGAAATATGATCGTGCAATAGGCTAATTGTAGTTAGGATATTGAAATGTCCCGGTTTTCAAAAGGCTATGTGAATATGTCCCGGTTTTCGAAAGTCTATGTGAATATGTATGTTCAAACAGCGCGCACGGCAGAGAGGTAGAGAGTACGAGACCTTGCATGCGTGTGCTAGTGTGTCTCATGAAGCGCATGTAAGCACGATTGGTGGTTATGTTCCCCGCATACCGCCTCCCATGGCCGAAACTGGTATTATGACACCAGCCGGGCCGGGGCTAGTAATTTAGCATGCTAATTCAGGTTTTTATCTCGGCAGCACTATAACTTGTCATTTTTTTAATGACATAATTGCATTTATTTCTTCTCATTCTTTTGATACGTGTAGCTAATTTTTTGGATATTTTTTGGATGACCTCAATTTTTACATGGCACCTTTAAAAAAAAAAAAAAAAAACAGACATCAGAAATCTGTTTCATTTTAAATGCACAAAGTAGGCATTTGATGGTGACAGAGAGGATTTACAATGCTAAAATAAAATAAAATAAAAATAAAATAAAATAAACAAACTCACGTAATTACTTCTTGTGGCCTGCGTATTCACAACGAGTATAAATAGCGATGCAGATTAACACTAGGCGATTTCCTAGGCAGATATTGACTTGGGACTACTATATTAGGGGGAAGCACAGGCGAAGCACTGCTGCTTAGGCGAAGCACTGCTACTTGGGCGCAGAGATATCGGCGAGATATCTGGCGAGATATCACGCAACACATGAAATCCCATGACTTCCGTAAACATGCCGCCGTGAATAGTAGCTGCCTGACTATTTTCCTTACAGTACATGACTGGCGATGGACACGGCTGATTTTGTGAGAGACGAAGAGGGTGACTTCTCATGGTGTGTTCACACCGAACGCGAATTTAATTATTTGCGCGAGTGGATTACATACAAAGTCAATGCAAAGACGCGAATAGACGCATCATTTGCGCCGCGCGTTGCGAATGACGCGAATTGGGCGACGCGTTTGCCGCGAATGTCTTCCGCGCAAGTTGAAAAATTTGAACTCGAGCGAATGTTCAAGCGTCTAACTAGACGCGTATTTGACGCTCTATTCGCGTTCGGTGTGAACACACCATCAGACAATCAAGAGCCACAGCCATACCTATAGTTTACAGAAGAGGAGCTGCGTGCTTTAGAAATAGACCGACAGGAGGAGGAGGTTGAGATCGCTCAACAGCCTGAGGACATGAGGATGAGAGACAACACGAACTGGTGGTGTGAATGTGGGGGAATATGCCAACCTATGCCGACTGAAATAGAGTGTCTGTGCTGTGGAGAGTGGGACCAGTTACTGCCATCGATGACCAGGCTCAACGCCGGTATGTTCTTCTTCTTCTGTTTTTTTGACGCGTTGAACGCCGGTATGTTTATGGAAGTCGTGGGATTTCATGTGTTGCGTGATATCTCTGCGCCCAAGTAGCAGTGCTTCGCCTAAGCAGCAGTCCTTCGCCTGTGCTTCCCCCTAATATAGTCCCAAGTCAATATCTGCCTAGGAAATCGCCTAGTGTTAATCTGCATCGGTATTTGTACTCGTTGTGAATACGCAGGCCACAAGAAGTAATTACGTGGGTTTGTTTATTTTTTTTAATCACTTTTACTCAGGACATGCTAGCTGGCAACAAAGGATTCCATTCATTGTGCTAAGCTAAGCTAGCGCAGACCCTGTCAAACTAAAACAATGCATGCACTGAGACAAAAATGCATTTGCACACATATCTAAATGTAGGAAAGAATGTGAATAAGCCCTATTTAAAAAAACGGTGGAGTGTTCCTTTAAGCATAACAGTTTGGATTTCTATGAAGTATTAAAACTTTATAATAAAATTCCATTTGTAACATTAACTAAGGTCAAATCAAGTCAAGTCACCTTCATTTATATAGCGCTTTTTAACAATATAGATTGTTTCAAAGCAGCTTTACAGTTATTATAGGAAATTAAAGTAACAGATTGTTTAGGCTTTACAGCAGCTCTAGAATAAAGTTATTGTTCAGATAAAGTTAGTTTTGATTGATTCACTTCCATTACAAAGATCATTAGTTATTAACTTAGGGGCCGTTTACACGACACCGTTCTAACAGAAAACCCATAATGCGATCCGACAGCTCATTTACACAACAACAGTGCCTGTGTCTCGAAAACGCAAACCATGAAATAAGTTCCAAGGTACAAGCCTTGAAAAAGGTATAATACAGAATTAAAAAAAAAAGACAAATTATCGCTTCCGCGTAGCCACGTGAACAGGAATTATCCCGACAACGTTTTATCTGTACAGAGGTAAAGGGAAGGAGGCTTTCACAGGGAGGGACTAGTGACACTTCAGGACTGAGTTGTTGTCGTGTCCAGGCACAGGTCCTTCATAGTGTCGATTTCAGAGAATATGATCAAAAAAATCTTGCCGACATAAAAATCAAAGTTAATTTTGCAGCTCCCGTGGCCTTTCGTGTTGCTCCTTTTAAAAGGCCCAAAGGGAAATCAGCAGCCTATGTAATCAATGAAACCACCCGAGAGCAGCTACTTGGGAGGGCAGAGTCAACCATCCAATTCACCACGGGGAAAACCCCACATAAAACATGAGTCGTCCCAGTAATTTTCAATAAAGATCACCTTACGTTTCCTTCAAATTTAAGGGTGTTGCAGAAAATAACCCTTAAAATGAAATTTCTGTACTGAACTAACCCTTTAAGCGTTGACATTAACACCAACCAAGGTTAATAAATGCTTTAGAAATATTGTTCATTTCAGCATTTATAAATGTATATTTAAATTTTGTTGTGGATCTGCTAACATTTAATTCACTTTGTTATGCACAAGTGTTGTTTTTATTCCGTATCAATTTGAAACATAATCGGCTATCGGCCAGTGGGGTCAAACTTTGTTTTCCCCATCAGAAAATTGAATAAAATAAAAACATGTAATTTAAATGTAAGTGCACATAAAGGTCAACGTCTGACCAATGTGAACTCACCTGAAAAACTCTCTTGTGGGACCACCATGATCCTCAGCAAGCTCACCCACAAATTCAACCTGTGCTCGTCTGTGCCATGCAAAGTATGTTTTGCCAAGGGCAGTGAGGGGACTTTGCAGCACACGCTTTCTTCTAACCACCACGGTTAAGGAAGTTTCCGAAGAAATGTTTTTATTTGTGAAGTTACTTAAAACCTCAGCGGGGTCATCCTCATCCTTAATAAAATAGAACAAGACAAATATCAGGTATAACATTTAAAATACTGCCTGGTAGACAAAAGTGCATAATGACAATTCACTCACATGAGCTGGACTGTAAGGTCGGGTAGGAGATGATAGCATCTCTAAATCTTCCTCTGAATCGCTATCCAGCAATATGTCACTATAACAAAGAAGTGAAAACAAATACACAAAAGCATATTACAATACTACTACAAATACAAAATATATATATATATATATATATATATACACACACAACTACATTCAGGTATATATATATATATATATGAGTTTTATTTTATTTTAAGAAAGGGTTCATTAGACTGAGTATATATTTATCTCTTCCATGCATAGGTAATCACACTAGGAAAGAAGGAAATAAGTTGTTAATTCGTTTTTAGTTTAGACAGCATAAACAACAAACCCTAGTGTTGTATACAAACACCCTGTATTTGGTCCGGCCTCATGTGGTGTCTGAACTTGTACCTATTAATAAACAGTTACCATCACCACCACATAACTACAAAGCCAATATTAATTATAATTTGTTAAAATGAAACATCTACTTACATAAATATTTTACAATTCACACTGTTTCTTTAAACTCTTTAGAATAATGCCACCATAATGCATTTTAATTTACACTCACAGCTTGTGGTGATGTTGCCTGAGGACATGCGTCACAATCTTCTGCAAATGTCTCCAGGTCATGTCTGTGTTGAAACATGTAGAATCATTTATTTCAGGCGGAAAAGTTTCTTTAAATGCGTGACTTATGTTTGTGAGCCCAGATGTCTTACAAAAAAGGAACCGCATGAATGAATTTATTTGCAATATTGCTACTGACTACTTACCCATCTGCTTCAGTGTCAGAAACTGAAGAGTCTTTTGCGTCTTGATCTTCAAGTGAGGTCCACTACAGTGCTGCAAGTCCTTAATAAATAATTAAACTTGTTGCAATGGCAAAGATTAGTCAAAGTGTTTTGAGCATATTCTGTGTCAGTTTCTCAACTTTGCTAAAACATACCCTGAACAACTGTCGACATGTTCTTCCAGTTTGTGAACGGCTACAAGTTTGTGACACAACCTGCACATCTCAGCAGCTTCCTCCTCCTTCATAAGACAAATCATGTTTGCTTTGTTTTCACATTTTACAACATAAAGGTACAATTTCACAAGAAATGGTGTAACACAGCCTACCTTTACTTCTGGCTCTTCTGGTTCTATGTAAAGAGCTTGCTGCAGTGGCACAATATAAGCCAAAGCCTTGTTGAGACTACTCTCACTTCGAAGGAACTTCACACTGTAGCCAGAATTTGGCACTGGTATCTGTATCAATGCCCGGCTCCTTCCACATCTCATTATTTTAAAGCCTCCTGCCTGTCTCAGCAAAGGATAAGCACTGAACAGTTGTTCACAAAAGTCAGTGTATGAAGAGCTGTTATTATTGGGAAAAGTGATTTTTTGTTTTCCCAGACCAACATGTTGCAACACACTGCGCTCTTCTGTTAAAGGTGCCATTTCAGTCTTGGGGTCAGCAAGACAAAAAAAAAAAAAAAAATGGGACCATGGGGTTTCATATGGTCTGCAGGACTGAGTGGGCCGCCTTGCTGCTGGCTGTCGATAAGGCTGAAAAAGTCTGGAAAGATTAGCCTGCACAAAATCTGTTCTGGAGGTTGATGGCTGGGGGAAATTAATGGAATTTCCTATTTGATGAGACGCAATCATTCTCATTGACAGAGGAGATGAAATAGATCTTGTTTGGCCTGCGTGCCCCTCACTTGTATGATGTTCAGCTGGTGCAGCAGAGCTTGAGTGTCTGGGTGTTTGGTCACTAGCAGAGCTTGAGTGTCTGGGTGTTTCAGCAGCAGAGCTAGCAGAGCTTGAGTGTCTGGGTGTTTCAGCAGCAGAGCTTGCAGAGCTTGAGTGTCTGGGTGTTTCAGCAGCAGAGCTAGCAGAGCTTGAGTGTCTGGGTGTTTGGTCATTCAGTAACAGCTGAACAGCCTCCTGGATAAGCCGGGCAGCTTGCAGATTTGTGCTAGAGAAAAAACGATGTGACATTACATTAGTGAATCAAACTAACATTACTCTACATAAGATATATATATTTTTTATAATATAATAACAATAGATGTGATGTATACAGCAATTGATAATAGGGGACATTCTACCAGTAACATACATTATGTGTCCTTGAAAGTTACAGTGAATAAAAAAGTATTTCATCCAATTTCTAAAACTGGCTCATGGTTGATTTCTGTGAGTTGTTCTGTAAAGGAATATGTCATTCATTAGGTTCTCAGATTATTTATTTTCTTTATTAAAAACACTTTTGAAATTTCCAATCCTGTCCATGTCCTTGTCCTCAGCCAAATTGGAGCTACAGCTTTCATAGTTTTGTTATGCTAAAAAGTGTTATTTAGAAAAAATTCTAAATGTTATCATAAGTTTTAATCCAACCCAAGCCGATCTGAGAAAGCAGCGGCTGTTAAAAATACGCCATTATTTCACCACAGGGTGTCAATGCTCGTCTAAGCTAGTGACCGCGATGGCTAGTGTATGAGAACAGACGAATAACATCAGTAGCTACGAACATATAGCCTATTTATTTGAATAAAAATTAATCACCATTCTGTGTCATTTTTCATTGTCAGTTTTTTTACTATTTACATGTTTATGCCCAAAACGCTTAATATTCAAAGTAGTTGACTGTTTTTCTCTTCTACACTGTGTGCATTACTGTTTAAGATGAATTAAATAGCATAGCCTATTTAACATTGTTACAGGCACCTACTGAGCATTCATTTGTTCAACTATTTTAAAAGACAGGACTAAAAGCACCAGCGCACACAAGCAATCATTTTTATTAGTCAAATTCATGTACTCAGTATAATCTAATGTAAACGGATGTAAACTCAACAGGTATGAAATATCAGTGAGAGAAAAACACTGTTAATGAGAAGACGAGCATATAGGACTTCTGTAGGTTAATGGGTAGCAAAATATATTTAGCCTGTTTTGAAATAAAATATATTTATAGGAACATTTCAGCAGGCACAAGATAATTAATGTAGACATCATGATTCATTGTTTTAATCAATTGTGCAGCCATTAAATGTAGTGATAATATGCCTTCTCATGTATGTAGGTAGGTGCGATGCACGGTGTTACCGGAAACTTCTGAGATGCGGAAGTAGTTGTGCAAGTGCATTGTGCAGCCAAAGTAAAAATGTATTTGTGTAGATACTTACTTCGAATTAGCTGCCATTTTTTGAGCCGTTAGATAAACCTACAAGGAATAAGAAAGAGGGAGTCAAAATTTGAAAATTAGGATGTGTTTTGCCTATAGGTTTATCACAGAATATGAAATAATGAAAGAATGAATGAATGAATGAGGCATTTATATAGCGCTTTCATATGTACTACTGTACACCCAAAGCGCTTTACAATCATATCAGGGGATCTCTCCTCAACACCACCACTACATGCTTATGTTCTACCTGAAGATAAATCCTGGTAAAATAACAACATATTGGAGGATGGTTTGAGTGGACATCAGCTATGGGTGGAGAGGAGAGAGAGTGATAGAGCCAATTCAGTGGATGGGGATTATTAAGAGGCCATAATTGGCAACAATGCCCAATGGAGGGAATTTGGCCAGGGCAGCGGGGTTACACCCCTACTCTTTTCAAGAGGATTTGTAA